>JBBPDE010000006.1:1999221-2014152 GCA_037974605.1 Nannopetersius ansorgii
ATAAATTAATATACAAAGTACTATGCCTCCATTACAGTGAGTGGGTTGTGGAAAATATACACCTATAGTATTATCTATAGGTTTAATATAGATAAATTAATACACAAATTACTGTGCCTCCGTTAGAGTGGGTGAGTACATGCTGAGTTGTGTAATAGAGCTCCATCGGCTCTGTCCGCTTCTCTCCATAGCTTTATTCCCACCGGCGCTGCGCTGCTCCTATAGTTCTCCTGCTCACTGAACACTCGCCACTCATTTTCCCCACTTCAGCCTCTTCCACGCCTCTAGCCAATGCCCTGTATTGTATCAGGGACCTGCTCAGCCCTGATGGTGGAATGAGGCCGAAATCAAGATGTGCTCAGAAGATAGCGGTGCAGAAACACACTGTTCAGAATTAACGCACTGTTAGTGTTGATGTGGCCGTGCTCATCATCGTCTGTTTTATACTGGAACGGTTATGAAGAGTTTTACTTTGGTGGGTTTTTGTATTAATCTCCACATAATGTTTATTTTACAGCAGTGACTCTGTATTTTATAATGTGACTTAAGATCAAATGCAGTTATTTCCTTTTTTATTTATTTTTCCTTAGTCTAAATGTGGCCCATTAGCCAAAACACAAGCAAAAATCATTGGCAGTTAGTTGAATCCTTAAGCTTTATTGTCTCTGTGTGAATAGGACCCCCGTCCCTAGCCAGCATGGGCATCTGTTCGTTGACCAGACAGAATTGTTGGTTAGTGTTCTCCTCCAAACGTGTTGAGGCTGTCCTGTGAATAGCGACAGCTGGAGGAAGCACATGCTCACCTTTACCCTCCCAGTGTTGGTGGTCTTGTATAATTGGGGGAGTCATAGCCTGTGGGTAGAATTGTGATTTATGCAATAAATGCAATAATTATTTCACATAAAGTCAAACTTGTATTGGCCACATCTGGATTCAGTGGAACACTGAACATTTGATTTTTTCCACCAATCCATTCTTTTAACCACCTGGTTTTATATCTGAGCACCCCAGTACACCATGTGTTTCAGTTACTGCTTAGCTACATTAGCCTTGCATTTACAGCAATTTGGCAGATGCTTTTACCCACAGCGACTGACAATAATGAGTAACTTTGCAGTCAATGAGTTCACAGGCAAGCGTTTTACCCACTAGGCTACAATCACGCCCCGGTAGAAAAATTATATGAGAACCAAAGGAGCACGGTCTCTGCTGATGGACCCCATTCATTTGTATTAATCTCAGTCCTATTCTATGTTCTGTTCCAACCATTCTGTACTTTCTCTCTTTGTGTGCTTAGCATGAGCGCGAGCAGATCATGACCACCAACGTCTGGCTCACTCAGGTCAGTTTTGCTTTATGAAACACATCTCCTCCCTTTACCTCCCGCACCGTCCAGCCTTCTTGCTCACACACCAAAGGGTCTGGTGCATGCATGAGTGAACCCAGGGTCTGTAGCACCTGAGGTATGGCCAGGCTGTGCCAGCTGAATCATGCTTATTTGTTCTTCACGCGAAAAAGTGATGCATGGCATGAGTGTGTGTGTGTGTGTGTGTGTGTGTGTGTGTATGTGTACTGGTGTGGGAGTAGTATGGGGTGAAGGCTGAAAGGTAATTAATTTGATGGCCCTTTTCCTGATCAAAGCCCAGCTGAAAGTATGTTACATCACCATCACCATCGCCATCACTAGACATTCATTACTCCGTGTGTTTGGGTGTTAAGACGACAGCTATTTGTTATGGCTATTTAACGGCCTCACCCAGTGCGTATTTAATCAGGTCAAGTTTATGGGCTGCTGCTCTTGCTCGTGCTTTTTTAATCAGGCAAAATCAGTCTTCACTGAACGTCACTGAACGTTAGCATCGGCACGAATGGATCACTTGCTTTGGCAATTCGCATGCATATTGTTGGTCTTGAGGCTGGATGTCTGGTTTTTAATGGCACTTTTATAGTAGCTCTTGCAAAGGGTCCATATCATGATCATTTCTTTTTTTTTTTTTTTACTAAAACTGCTTGATCTAGTTGTATACAAGTTTTCATCTCTGGATTGATTGCTCCTGTGATGTCACAAAAGAACAATGCATTTACCCAATCAGAACAGAAGTCAGTTTTTAAAACTACATGAAGACAGAAAATGGCTTTTAAAATGAATCATGGTTTTGGTCCAATAAACCACACAAATATAAGAAGTTGACCTAAATTGTTGTTTGCATTTTAACCATCTGCTTAATTGTGCAGGAGTGGCAGGACTACCGTCTGACGTGGGTCCCGGAGGAGTTTGACGGCATGAAGAAGGTCCGCCTGCCCTCCAAACACATCTGGCTGCCAGATGTTGTGCTCTACAACAAGTGAGTGTTGGGCACTACTGTGGTCTGTCAGTTCGTAGGCCTGTGCTGTGCTATCTGAGTATTGGGAGTAGTCATAGTAGGGGTTGCCACTAGTAGGCACTGTGGTCAGCAGTTGACTAGTCAGGGTTGATGCCTGAAATACAGTGGCAGGAAAAACAACCCAGGAGGAATGTTCCCAAAGTGAATTCCACTGCAAACCACAGAGAACAACCTTTAATGCAGGGCACATCTTGCACCCCAAAACGTAGCACATGCTGCTAGCAAGTTACCAACAATAGACCTCCAGAACACAACAACTACTTTTTTGAATGATTGATTCACTCATTTTACAATCCGCTTGTCCTAACTGGTCGACAGGTTAAGTCCAGAGCTTGCATAATTGTGCAATCCCTGCCTTTTTCACTCTTGAGTGACCCGGCTAGCTCTTGCACTCTCTTCAAGACTTTGAAGACCACATTAGTGACCATGAAAGCTTTACCTTAATCAGCAGTCACTAAAGCCTCTCCTGGAAATCTGTCTGAAAGCTCTCCAGAACTGGAGTCGGACCTTGTAGGACACTAGTTTATATGTGTGTATGTCATTGCTGGAATATTGCACTGGTGACCAACCTTCCTCCTGAGGTTTTACTTTCTTGCAGTTCCAACCCTAATCTAAGACACATGATCCATCTGAGCAAGCTAATCATGGTCTTCAGAGTCAGTATTTGTTTGGATCAGTATTAGAAGATAAGGCTCTGTAGGAAGGCTCTGGTTTGAAAAATGGAAAGGAAAGCCTAAATTGAACAGCACTGGTCAACTCAGGGCCAAGGGACTTGATTCTGCTCAAGAAGTCAGTTAAATAAAGGTTTTATTTAAAAATATTTATTATTTTCAATGCTAAGTGCTTATGGGACCAAAATATCATACTTCTAATAGTACCTGCAAGACAGGGGGTGCAAAAATGTGTCCAATCTAATTTTTTGTAAAAATGTTGGTAAAAATCTCGAGCACCCAGTATCAGTCTGGCAGAACAAGTTGGACACAGCTTGAATGGAGCTAATTGTGTTCTTCTCTAAAATGTAATTAGAAATATGTATAATGATGAATGTAAATGTATAACTCGAGGAGTACTGTTTCAGTTACCTCTTGCCTGTTTCTTTCAGTGCTGATGGGATGTATGAGGTGTCTTTCTACTCCAATGCTGTGGTCTCCCATGACGGCAGCGTGTTCTGGCTTCCACCGGCAATCTACAAGAGCGCCTGCAAGATCGAGGTGAAGCACTTCCCATTCGACCAGCAGAACTGCACGCTCAGCTTCCGTTCCTGGACATACGACAGGACTGAAGTAGACTTGGTGCTGCGAGCCGAAGTGGCCAGCATGGATGACTTCACGCCCAGTGGAGAGTGGGACATCATCGCCTTACCGGGGCGTCGCAATGAGAACCCGTCTGACCCTACCTACGTGGACATCACCTATGACTTCATCATTCGCCGCAAGCCACTCTTTTACACCATCAACCTCATCATCCCTTGTGTCCTCATAACATCTCTGGCCATCCTGGTCTTCTACCTACCTTCCGACTGCGGTGAGAAGATGACCCTGTGCATCTCTGTTCTTCTTGCACTCACGGTGTTCCTGCTGCTTATTTCCAAGATCGTGCCCCCAACCTCGCTGGACGTCCCGCTGGTGGGCAAGTATCTGATGTTCACCATGGTCCTGGTTACCTTCTCCATTGTAACCAGCGTTTGTGTCTTAAATGTGCACCACCGCTCGCCCACCACCCACACCATGCCTCCGTGGGTCAAGCTGGTCTTCCTCGACAAGCTGCCTGCCTTGCTTTTCATGCGGCAGCCACGGAACAGCAGTGAGCGCCAGCGCCTTCGCCAGCGACGCCGGGCAAACGAAAGGCGGGAGGGTGGCCGTGGTGGCCTGATGGCCGGGCTGGGCCTTGGAATCCCTTCGGAAAGTGGAGAGGCATGCACATGCTATGTGAACCGCGCCTCCGTCAAGCAGTTTGGAGCCGAGCTGGGGGGAGGCAGTGGAGGCGGAGGCAATGGAGGCAGTTCCATGGACGGATTAAATGGGTTGAGGGAGGGTGGGCGCGAGGGCAGGGAAGGGACCTCTACACCCTTGCAAAGCTCAGCTCTGTCACGAGGGAAGCAGCAACAGCAGCAGCAGCAGCAGCAGCCAACCACAGTCCTCACCCAGGCCCTGCTGGGGCAGGCCTGCCCAGGTTTTGAGGAGGCCGTGGACGGGGTACGCTTCATTGCCAACCACATGAAGAGTGAGGATGACGACCGCAGTGTGAGTTGCTTTATACATATAAATTGCTTCAGTCAGAAATGCTTATCGTTAACACAGTACATGCTCATGGAATATAAGTAAATGCCAACATGGAAATCTTTGTTGGGGATCTGAGTGCCATGGCCTAAAGGTACACCCACCATTGCTCCAGGTGTTCAGTTGTGCATATAGCCATGTAATATCCATATGAGAGCAGTTTCAAATAGGATGAATTTAGACCAACTACAAGCTCAAGTAGTTCAAAATCAGTCTCCAAGGTGTAAGGTGTAACTAGGGAGCAGTGGAATTGCATTTTCTAGAGTGATCAAGCATTATTGAACAACTTGAGCGGCTAATGCTCTTGTGGCTGAATGCAAAAAGACCCTAGTAGTAGCAATGTTCCAACATCTCACACCACCAAAAACAACAACAACAACAACAACAATAATAATAATAATAATAATAATAATAATAATAATATGAAGAAGAAGAAGTAGAAGTTGGAATTTTATAGCAGCTTTCTACATTCAAGGACACTTTACAACATACACACACACACAATACACAAACACACACTGATCCCCAGCTGGCAGGTGGTCTCTGATTGTACTCAGCTTCTGGAGTAGTCAAAGTTCTTTGTCAGACTGTCAGAGTCGCCAATTCAGAGACTAGTTACTGTCCCCTGCCACAGGTCAAGTCCCCTGCTTGCGTAATTGTCAAACTTCGTTGCCAAAGTGAAAACTCCACATCAATATGGTGCAAGAACCCTGTTTTGTGGTCCAGTTCATTCCACTTCGCTTCACAGCCTGGTTCAACTGCACCAGCGTGATGCAAAGACTGTGGCTCATGGTCCAATCAGACTCCACCGTCATCATGCAAGGACCCGTCTAGCTACTCTCATGGCTCATGGCCTTAAACTTCAAAACCAGTCAGACTCCATCACCACAGGGAAGGGTTTAGAGTGATGGGTATGTGGATGCTTTGATAGGAGCAGTAGAGAACAGAATACACAGTTCAGTGTCACCTACAAATCTAACAAAGGTACTAGATATGTTTTTTTCTTCATAACGCTTGTCTGGCATTAGATTTTTCCTTTGCTGCTGTTCACCTGTCCACCTTCTGGACCTGAATTTGCCAAAGTGTAAAAAAAAATTGTAATCATGCCCCTCAGGTTATGTTGCGCTCCGGAAGAAAAATGCATTGACCCTAGCTGCCCTGTTACCGCCTGAAGTAGCCTCAAGTGTGAGGGTGTTTTTCTGCGGCACTGACCCGCAGCTTTGTCCTTATTGAAAGAGATCACACTGCAATGCCACAACACTGCAGAGACCTAACACTCTGCATGACTCATGGAGCACTAGGTAAAGGGTGGCATCGTAAAGGCCTGTAAAACGATCTCAAATCTAAGTGCCTGTTATTAGAAATAGCATGGCAAGGCAACATTTCCAATCAGTGTCCAATATTCTTACACCTACCAGGAAAACATGTTAGCCATACTGCAAAGGTAGCACATGGAGGACATAGTCATATCCCAATGGTAATAGGTAGGACGTTTTAAATAAGACTGAATTCCAATTTGTCGTTCTGCAATGGGAGCCCTGCCAATCTGAGCTTCTTCTCTGTTTTCCCCTCCATCCATTTTTAATTGCCATTGTCCACATATAGTGTTCAGCTGCATAGATCCATCTGGTCACATGGTATCACTAAGCGGGGACTGTATGTGGTTTGATGAAGCAGGGATGTGGAGGCTGTGACAGGCCGTCTCAAAGCATTAAACAGCACGGATATGTGCTCTCTCTCCCCCACGGCACTGTGCATCACACTCACTTGCTGGCTTTTAAATAGCATACAGCCCTATACTTCTGAAGGCAGCCTCACTCGGAGTTACGCAAACAGAACGATATAAATATCCAGGTAAATTTGGAGGGAGGACGTAATTCACCTGTGGTCGACTATAACTGTAGTCCTTGTCTTGGCATAATACCTTATCTGTCAATAGTCAGGAACTCCACAGGAACCACAGTGTGGATCACACACAGCAGTGTAGCTGGACTGAACACCTCATTGCCACTATACTGAAGGAAACCAAGTGTAAGGATCTGAGCAAAATTGTGATGACTGGGCTAGAGTATCTCCAAAACAACAGTCTTTGTGGGGTGTTTTCAGAATGCAATGGCCAGTGCCAACCAAGAGGGGCCCAAATAAGGATGACTGGTGACCCAGTGCAAGTGGTCCAAAGGTGATCAGCGAAGGCTAGTCTGTCTGGTCTGATCCTATAGAAGAGCTGCTGTAGCACAACCTGCTGAAAAGGTTGCCTACGATAGAAAGGTGCCAGAACGCACTGTGCATCACAAGTGCTGCGTATGAGGCCGTGTAGACACAGACTGGTCAGATTGCCCATGCTAACCCCTGTCCACCACCAAAAGCACCTACAATGTGCTCTGGGTCCTGGAATACCTGTCAATGGCACTTTGACATCACCTACCTCAGCATAGTGCAAACAATACAGACAATCCTTCATGGCAGTGTTCCCTAACGGCAGAAGCCTCTTTTAGTATGATGTGTCCTGCCTCACAGCAAACACTGTTCAGGAACTGTTTGAGGAGTTTTGTTGATTTGTTCTGTTGATTTGGCCAAATCTCAGTCTGATCAACCATGTGATGTAAGTGCTGGACAAACTCGTCTAAGCCATGGAGGCCCCACCTTCATTCATATATATGTACTTATGGTGAGCTGTCAGTTTAGTGATGCAGTCGAATGTGAGAGATGATCAGCTTTTCTTAAAGATCAGGGTTAGCATGGGGTTCCCTTCAGAGAGAATTAAGAGGCTCTGCTCATTCTGCCCATCATCTGTACTTCATCCCCATGGTTACGGGTGGTCTCCATGCCGACCCTCTTTGGCAGCCATCGCCGTGGTAACAGTGCAAGTCCCTCCGTGTCTCACCTCATTAGAGCAGTGTGGCGGAATGAAGTCTCTGTGCACATTAACCTTTCCCCTGACCTCTCTCTCTCTCCTTCCCTCTCTCATTTTCCCTACAACACATATCTCACTCCCACTCTTTTCCTCCGTTTCTCTCTTGCTTCATTTTTCTCATTGCTCTTTTTGTACCTTTTGCTTCTCAACGTGTTATCTCATCCTCTCTGCCTCTGTCCTCCTATCCTCTCCTCCCGCTCTTCCTTCAACACTGTCCGAAATCTCTCTCTCTCTCTCTCTCTCTCTCTCTCTCTGTCTCTTTCTCTCACAGGTGAGTGAGGACTGGAAGTATGTTGCCATGGTGATTGACCGCCTCTTCCTCTGGATCTTCGTCTTTGTCTGCGTCTTTGGCACGGTAGGGATGTTTCTCCAGCCGCTCTTTCAGAACTCGTCCAAGACGCTTATCAACACACCCGGCTGACCGGTTGGCCATCTGAGGCAAACCTTTGGACTCTTCACGGCCCATGTGGAGGCTGAACGGACGAAGGGGAGAGGGAGGGCCTGCCCAGGGGGAGGGGGACTGGGACTGTTTTGCGTGGGGCTTTGGACTGTGCCCATAATCTGCTAGGTTTATATGATGACTTTTTGGAATATCTAAACACAAACAACTACCATCATTCGTTTTTTTTGGCCCAGTACACCTTTTTCCAACCTCTCTCTCCTCCCTTTGAGTGACAAACTCCAGAAGCCGAAAAAAAGAGAGAGATAGGCAAAACTTTGCTTTACCAGCCAATCGGTGTCGAGATTGAGCCACCGACGCCCACAAAGCTCCGTCTTCTGACCGCCACCAAGCATTACAGACTTGTGCCCGCTTATTGTCATTGGCGAGCCCATCAAAGAATGGTGGTCTTCCCACGTTTATGCGATGGCATTTCTTATCTCCACTCATTCTGAACGGATTTGTTTCTCATAGTCTAGAGGCCTAACACACTTTTAGTGCATTGCAGTACCGGCGTCATTGTTTCCTGTTGCGTGATCCTTGTTTATGATCGAGCTAATGGTCCTTTTTGGGCTTTGATGCAGTATGTATTATTCTAATTAACCTACTCAGAATGTGTTATCAAGTATAACCACTAATGACCATACACATTGATGAGAAAATTAATGAGATGGGGACAAACAATGTGAGGCAGCAGATGGACGTAATGAAGGCCGTTGAAAGGGGTTGCCAATTGATCAGGGATTGCTACATACAAGAGGATCTCTGAGGGGAGTATGACACGTTTTGGGGTGCTGGGAGATCTCAGCTCTTATAGAAGAGACTACACAGATGGAGAATCAGGTCAGATTTTCCGAATTAGACAAAATGCAAAACCTTGAGAATCTACCTGCATAAAAATGCTTGGTTCTGTTACAGCTGTGGTACACATATCAGACTGAAGCAATTTTGCACTGTTTCTTGTAGGGCCTGACCAATATAAAATTGTCCTTATTATACATTTTAAACTGCTTTGCTGACCAATATGATTGTGAATGTTAATAACAATGTGTTGATCACTGATCAGCTACAACGTTAAAACCAGTGACAGGTAACAGGTAACACTGATAATCATGTTACAGTGGCACCTGTCGAGGGGTAGGATATATCACGTAGCTGATGTGAGGATATGCGTCAGGATCTAAGCACCCGTGAAGATGACTGGGTAGATAACTGGGTCGGAGAATCTCCAAAATGCCAAGACTTTTTCAAGGGTTGTTATAGGTATGCAGTAGTTAGTATTTACCAAAAGTGCTCCAAGAAAAGAGGACAAGAAGGCTAGCCTGTTTGATCTGCTCCCATTGTAGCATAAACTGCTGAAAAAGTACATGCCGGCTCTGATAGAAAGGTATTAGAACAAACAGTGTATCCACCTTGCTGTGTATGGGTCGGAGTTCCCTTACTGACTCCTGTCCATCACCAAAAGTGCCGACAATGGACACATAAGAATCAGAACTGGACCATGAGACAATGGAGGAAGGTGGCCGGGTCTAATGAATGGGTGCATGTGCGTCGGTTACCTGGAGAAGAGGTGGCATCAGGGAAGAAGGCAAGCCAACGAAGGTGTGATGCTCTCGGCAATGACCTGCTGGGAAACCTTGGGTCTTCACATTCATGTGGATGTTACTTTGATACTTACCACCAACCCAACCTTTGCTGGAGGTCTAGGACACCCCTTCATTGCAACATTGCACCCCTCTTGGCCTCCAAAGGTCCCCAGGGGAACCTACACAATATTAGGCAAGTGGTTTGATTGTTTCAGCTGATCAGTGTTTGAAATTGAAAATGCAAACAGTATTTGACAGAAGTGGCTTAACATATTGGTCAGGGAAGGCCTCATTAGCGCCCCCTTGTGCATGACATTGTGGATGCTGTTTAAAACTGTTTTATTTATTATCTGTATTTTTCCTAGAGGACAATGCCCATAAATTCTTGGAACCTTCATTTTGGCCAAAAGATATGTTGGTCAGGCTCTACTGTTTTGCTACTGCTCTCCTTTTTCATCCCGTCCACTCCGCTCCACATTTCCTCTCCAGTTGCAATCATACATAACACCTGTGAGCAGCTGTAACTTCTGTTACCGTGTGTTATGAAAGAATGTGTGCGCGCCACACAGTGTATTATTAATGATTCTGGTCGATCTCATTTGCAGCGCTGCGTAACAATACACTCCTGCACTACATTTGTACCTTTATTGCACCACTCTCAGCCTCTCCTTTCAACTGTTGTAGCTCCTCGCTTTAATCTCTTTACCCTTTGCCTTCGAGTCCTTCCCTTAGAGAAATATCTTACTACCTTAATAATAAGTATCATGGAATGATTATGAATATCAATACAGCTCTTTATTACCTATGTGCAGGGTATCCTTAGAAATCCAGGCCACCTGGGCCACCGTATGCTGCTCATTCTTTTGTGCCACATCAATTGCAGCAATTTCAGGTTTGAGCTAGAATCAACGTTTTTTGTTTTTTTTCATAAAGCAGCATCACTTTGTTAACTTTCTGAGGTCTCATTTTTCTTAGAACTTGAAAGAAGGATTATATGGTGAGAGTAGGGCTATGATGATTAGTTGACAAAGTCAGAGGCGACTGCTTAGAAGCACTCTATTACATTTATATGATACACACGGCCATTCTGACAGACTGCAGTACACTACAGGAAGTATAGGGGGCAACGTGGTGTTTTGTTGCACCATCTCCTGCTGCAAGAAGGATCATGATGGAGGTATTGTAATAAAGTGAGAAGAAATGGCAAATCTTATAATGGTTTGCTTGGTTGATTAATGGAATAACAGTCCATAAATTAACTGATTATAGACATAATAGTTGCAGGTGTAGCTATGGATCTGTTCCTGTGATTCATCACTGTCCTTCTGGTGCTCGTGCCACTGGTCCTGCACCATGCATTATTGCCTGAGGGATTCAGGGCAGACCAACAGAGCCCTCCACAGACAATACAACTGTACCACTCTGTTTTTACATTCCAGAAAAGGACTCCAGGAAGATATAAGTCTACCTTACCATGAGATCTATGTGTTAGCCAATAAATGTGCACCCCCTATACATATCTTAAACACACCCTCCTTACACACAGCCTTCCTCTGCCTGACCCCTCACCTCACCTTAATCTGTTCAATAAAAGTTGGAGGTTCGTTACTCTCTTTGTGTGTTTTGTTTTTTGGTAAATGTAAGCGAAGTCACTAAGACATCTCTCTTCATGCTCTGTATCAGTTTTCAAATAAGCTCCAAGAAGATCTTCTGATTCTGTGTGCTATCAAAACTAGAGGGAAGCAGAGTTGGCTTTAGGGGTCAACCATCAGGTAATCCCCTCTTAGATCATTGTTAAAGTACTGTTTATTGTACGGGACACCAGCATTGTGCCCACTATGGCACTGTATCCTGCCCCTTTTGGAGCCACTTGGACAAAAACCAGTGAGGCCAATAGTGTCTTTAAAATGTGATCTTTATTATAATGAGGAAGAGTGGTCTTACAACGATCAAAGACAAAAAAAGGTTTTAAAAAACAAAGCAAAGAAAAGGGAATGACAATATTCACATATTCAACAATGACCATCATTGAACTGGATCTCACTCACTCCCTCGCTTTTCAATTTTCACTCAAGATTTTTTTTTTCTGGGAGGGGTTTACAGCACATGGCCACGGCCAGTGGCATATTTCACCCACCTACAGATGAGTGTGTGGTGTTTTTCTGTACTCCTAGGTGGGTAAGGATCGTAGCACATGTCTGTCCCCCCTTCCCTTCATTTCCCCTCCTTTCTCTCTGCCCTTCCCTACCCTCCGTCATTCAGTGGTCAAGTGTTGGCTTGAGATTAGAGAGACAGGGTGGTACCTAGTCTTTCTTGGTGGTCTTCTTGTTTTCGTCCTGGTGGTACTCCAGGAAGAAGTCGTTGCAGGCCACGGTGAGTGCCCCCACCAGTATAATGAACTCTGTGAAGTCCACCTCACCATCGTTGTTGGAGTCTAAGTCACCCATCACCTTGTCCACAGCGTCCTTGTCCTGAGCGTTCTGTTGGAGTGAGTGGACATTAACCCTCAGTGCCA
Organism: Nannopetersius ansorgii; assembly: GCA_037974605.1. Classification (NCBI taxonomy): domain Eukaryota; kingdom Metazoa; phylum Chordata; class Actinopteri; order Characiformes; family Alestidae; genus Nannopetersius; species Nannopetersius ansorgii. The sequence goes on from JBBPDE010000006.1 coordinate 2,011,339, forward strand.
GTTATCACCAGCAATAAGACAACAGCATACGTTCGTCAACTCTTTCATAGCTATTTGAAACAAGCGAAGAAATGACATAGAAAGCGTGAAATCTAAACGTTGCTTGTTTAAGGTATTGGATTATATATAATACTGAAGTTTTCAGAAGGTACTGTAGAAGGTTTTTAATGTTGTTACCCCCAGGTAGTTTCCTAGCTCCTGTGTCAGCATCTCCTTGAGTTCCGCCCTGCTGAGCGTGTACTTGTCTCCCTCATTGCCGGAATATTTGTGGAAGGTTTGGATCATCAGCTGCATGGCGTTCTCCAGGGTGGAGGCGTTCTCTGAGTTCAAGACAGACATTCTGTGGAGAGAAGGACCAAGATGTAGGGATTGGTTCGTGCTCAACCGCACTGGCTGAGACTCTGGAAGGTTGTATTTTTGGGGCCTATTAAATATTGAAAAAGGCCAAAGGAGGCTTATTTCGGCCGGACCCTAAAAATACGCAGAATTAAAAAAACAAAGGGAAAGGCTGTTTCCAGGACACCATGCTGACACATACTCTCATGCCACTCCCAGCTGTGTGTGTGTGTGTGTGTGTTTTGGTGGTGGGGTGGTGTGGGGAGGAGGGGTCTTTAACTAGAGAAGGGAAATGTGAGCCGTCTGATAAGAGTGAAATCCGAAACCGAGAAAAACACATTCAGATATTGGAGAGCTGGAAAGGAAGCTCAGCTTAACCCTCACTGCATTGGACTCAGATAAGAACACACACACACACACACACACACACACATACATATTCATACACACAGCCAAGAACTGAGTTGTGATCCCAGTTTGTGAGCTGTTAAGAAGATTGGATTCTGGCAGACATTCGCCGAAGGACACGTGTACATTGGTGCCGTTACAGAGGCAAAGCAACATCATCGGAGCTTCGGGACACGTTCAGGCCAGGTATACTGAAGCCAGATTAACTGCAGTTATGTAACTGCCTAAAGCGAGTTTTAGCGCTCAACTTTATATATGCAGGGCCTTTTGCACTTTAAAAGTAATTCAAACCTGTTGTAAAAAATAGAACATTCTAATTCAATAGAAGAACATGAACACAACATGAATTATATAAGATCAAAACCTTGTATCTACAACATGGTAACTTTTCAGGAAAAGCAAAAAGTATTAGGTTAATTTTACTATATACATATACTAGGTTATTATTACTTTTGGACCATGATGCTTTTGTCATGTAACATGCTGCCGCTGGTCTTTGTAAAACAGTCAACATATAATACACTGTAATTTAGGATGAAATCGTTTAGAATATAAGTGAGTAGATTTTTTACTCAAGCTCTTATCACTAGATTAATGTATCTGCTTTGGCTTTGGTTCAATGTGGGACTATATTTACAAACAAGTATCAACCGTTGGACTAATAGCACTGATGCAAAATCATGACATCAGGATTTTTCATTCTGTAAAATTCCTATAAAACCTTCTACAACAGGTTTTGTTATCAAAGTTAGCACAGAATGTATTCTTCATACAGATACTCCGTCATCAGCTTGACCAGAGAACATCTAGATGGATGCCACCAATCTTCATTCTATACATTGTTAAAAATTTTTTCCCTAATATTGATTAACATGGTGTTTTAAATGCACTATTAAAAATAACAAGTGAATTGCTAGAAGATCTGTGGTCTATATGGAGACTCCTGGAACCTCAAAAAAGTTCCTCACACTTGCGTTTCAGTGAGGTCTTGAATGACCATCAACTGAGAGGCTTTTTTTTTGGCTCTTCTATGGAAGCCTTACTGATACGTTGTGTATCACAGCTACTTCCACATTCTCCATCCCATTCTGCTCACTTCCTCCCTTCCATCCATCCATCCATCCATCAATGCATCCACCCCCATTCCTCCTCTTACCTGGAAGCTGAAGGAGTGCTGCCTCTTGTCGAAGGAAAAGCGAAGGACGCAGGCTGGTTTAGAGGAGAAGAGATTGACACTGAGTTATATACCGCTCTTCCTCCTCCCCTTCCCCTCCTCTTTCTCTCCATCCTTCCATTACCTATGCCCACCTGTCACCGTTCTCCCCTCCCCCTCTGCTTACGCTCCTTCTACCCATGTTCTACTTCGCCAAAGGCCCAAAAGCTCATTATTAAAACATTACACTCATTTCGGGTGGGTTTTGTGGCACATGTTTTTAACCCTTCGCTGCCAAACAGCAACAGACTTTCTTGATCTTGAAGCTGAGACAAACAGATGACCCTCAGGTGTAGTTATATGTCCTAGCGCTTGTCACATTAAACTTTTAGAGTTGCGGCAGCACCAGCACCCCGATCTAAATGATTAACCTACTGTAATCGATGTCGCAGACATCCCTGTATTCCTCTGAGGGCACAAAACTGGGCCAACACCGTGTCTAAATGAATACAGCTAAACTACATACAGCAGTATACAACTGTCCTCATTTATTCTGTTGTGATTGTGCACATCAGTCACAACAGCAACATACAGCTCTGGAAAAAATAAGAGAGCACTGCAGAACGGTTCAGTTTCTCAGGTTTTATCTTTTATAGGTGCAAGTATTGAACTGAACAGCTTTCCCTTAGGTTTTAAGAACTGCTGACAATATTTCTCCCCATTTCAAAATAAAAATATTGGTCTTTAAAGGAACATAAAAAAAATAATAAAACATCAAAATAAGAGAAATGATGCAGCGTTTACAGAAAACAAATCTCTCATTCACTCTCAAACTAAATAGCAATAATGAGCTTTGAGGAACTTCTAGTAGTGTTTCACCATCCGACTGGTCTCAGTGTGAGAGGAGAGAGTCGATT
>JBBPDE010000006.1:2014252-2029388 GCA_037974605.1 Nannopetersius ansorgii
CACACACACACACACACACACACACACACACACACACACACACACACACACACACACACACACACACACACACCAACTCAAGAGAGAACGAATTTCCGGTGAAAGCCTTTGTCATTCAACATTGTGTATCTGGACACAACGCTCTGAGGCTACAGAAAATACAAGATCTCTATTCAGCAGCCTGGGGCTGGTCATAAAACTTTACAATTACAAAGGACACTTGTTTCACAGTGAGAACGTATTTGCACAACACTAAAACTCCCCGGGCTGGTTTCCTGGACGTGGGTTTGGCCAGTCTTCCGTTAAAGTGCAGGGCTGAAAATCCATTTTTGGGTAGGTTTAGTCTGGGTTTCTGGAGGCAGCCTCCTGTCCGACCATAAAGGTACATTGCAAGGAGGTGCATACATATATGTGTGTGTGTGTGTGTGTGTGGGGGGCGGGGGACTTGTTTGAGAACATGTTCTAGAATACACTTAACTTCATTTCCTCAATATTACAGACAATTGTGATAATGTGTTTTATATGAATGGTGCGCTACGGTGCTACAGGAATAGCTCAGTCATTCACGTGTGTCTAGCAGAGAATCAAAGCTAATAGTCTCAGATTCTTGTTATTCACAACATGCTAACTTTTGACCACAGGCTTCCGGTTGTTGTTAGCAATGCTAGCATGTGTGGTTGAATGGTTACTAATATCATGTTAAAGGAACAGTTCAATCATACGTGCTAATGTTGCTAACAGTGAACCAGATAGCATGATATCATATGAATAATGCTAACCACTGACTACTGGCTTTGATTCATTGTTGGGAACTTTAGCATTACTGAACTACTTGACTATGGAGCTGAGACATGAAGAACTTTCAGTCACTTTTATTAATGTTGGCCAAGAGATTTGCAGTTTTAAGGCGCCTGGTCCACGTAGCTACCCAGGTTTTAAGGTTGGTGCTAGCTCAGTTCCTCAGCAGATACTGGAAGTACTCGAAACTATTAGGACTGGACACCTGGTTGAGATGGAGCCGCAAACAGAAAATATACACTACGCTTTAAGAAGGAGCTTCTACCGCATATTGGCCACCAATCGCTCAAAAGGGAGCTTACCCTGCAGCTTGAGTCGACTAAGGTTAAGCGGTCAAACTTTGTCACCCATGAAATTAGGAGACCTGCCTGGCCTTGAAAGAATCTCTCGACTGCTTAATCAGCCATTGCAGGAACTGCAGCAGTTTCCTGAATCACCCGAAATATTTCTATGATTTGTGGGAGCTCTGAGACACATTAAACTCCAGTATGTTGTTCTGTAATATGCTGTTGCGAGGTGGTGCATCCATGCTGAAAGCACAGCCCTGTTTCATAGTAATGAAAGAGGACTAATTTGCTTTGCAGCTGCTGTGTGTGTGTGTGTGTGTGTGTGTGCGCGCATCATGAGTCAGAGGAACAGTCACACTGGCTTTGCAGACTACACATTACGTGGAATTCAATCACATTATGACACCATATTGGGTGTGAAAGAGCGCGAAGGAGAGAGAGAGAACTGCTAGCCTCCATTAACACGGAGAGGTTTTGTTGTAAAATGTGTGCCACTGAATAGTGACGGAGCGGTAATTAACTTAATTATTAATTTACTTACCATTCATTTATCAAAAAACTTCATCTTACTGATCAGCCATAACGTTAAAATCGCCACCGAATCACCTCTGACTTCTGAAGGTGGGGCGTGTTTTCAGCACCGTTAACAGCGGACCCTTTAAATGCTGCGAGGTGCCTGGCTAGAACGTCCAACAGATGCTGAGATCGAACTGAGATTTGGGAGATTTTGGGACAACTCCTCAAACGCAAAGCATTCCTGAAGAATTATACCCATAGTGCATCCTGGTGTCATCCTTTTCGAAGGTAAGGGACACCCAGCCGTTCACATGAGGATGTGATTCATAACCCTATTCTGTTTTTCCATATTAGCCACAGTAGCTCTTTCCTGGGATTAGGCCAGACAGGCTAGCCTTGGACATCCATGGTCCTGTAGCAGGTTGCTCCTCTTTGAACCATTTTTTGGTAGATGACCACTGCATACTGGGAACACTCCAAAAAATGTGCTGTTCTGGAGATGCTCTTCCTCAGCCATCTAGCAATTTGGCCCCTGTCGAATTCATGAACTGACTGTTCTCTTGCTGTCTAATAAATCTGATTCCTAAACAGGTGCCACTGTAACCCGTATTATTCTTCACCCCTCCTGGCAGTGGTTTTAACACTGTGGGTGATCAGTATTTCTGCGCTGTTGTGGTCCACTGCGCCTTGTATATAAATTCAACCTCGTGATCTGATTGTTACCAGTGTTAAGGTTAAGATTATAATGACAGTTAGATGCTGGGATAAGGTTAAGTTTTAGAACCCTGGTCCTGGTGATCTAACTTCTTGAAAACTCTAGTTCCAACCACACTCTGCAACACCTGCTCAGGCTAATGAACTTTTGCAGAAGTCCCCGATAGGCTGGAGCATTAATTAAGGTGGGGGGGGGGGGGGTATTTGACACAGGCTGGAGCTAAACAAAGCAAGAAATCGATCTTCAGGAGGAGGGCACCAACCCTGCCCTGGCATACCCCTGCCTCCGGGAAGCGCTTGTTTATTTGGGAAAAACTGTGTGTACCCTAATTTTTTTTTTTGGTCTTCTCAATGCTGCAGTGTAATGGTTTTCCAATACAGTCCTGCAGAACCGCCTTCCTTCATAATTTCTATAACTATCGGGTCCTACCACTCCTAACTCCTAATCCAGTTGATCAGCTAATTATCAAGTAAGTGGGTCAGATGTGGTAAGTCAGTAAGTGCAAGAAACAGTGCAGGAATGTGGGTTCTACCTGCTCTGAATGGTGCTGGGAACCCACATTCCTGTGCTGCTCAGAGCAGGGAGGACACCAACATTTGTAGGACTCTAAGACCAAGATTGGGATCCACTACCATAACCTCAGTGCTAAGCATCAACTTTTGCTAGAAAGAAAACTGTCGGTAATTTGGTAAAAATCTGCAGAAGAAAGACATGAAAAATGCAATGAAGAAACAACAAGTAAAAATCAAAAATGGACAAGCTTTAGCTAAAAAGACTGGTCTTACCCTGACGGTGTAGGAGACCCCGGTGGTGCTGACCACATTGTCTGAGTGCAGCCATCCTCGGGTAGGCTTGTTTACAAAGGAGCCATGGCGCGTCCACTCATCTCCACCCAGCTGGCCCCCTTCCACACGGGCCCTCCGTGATGCCCCACCCAGCCGGTTCATGTCCTGTGGGGGGCGAGGAGGGGGAGAGGGAGCAGTTAGGGAGGGGCGAGGAGGACCAGAAGAAGAGGAGGCGGCAGGTGTGTCCTGCATCTCACGGCTCCCAGTTACTTGCTCATGCCGGCTGCCAGCCTTCGTGCTCGGCAGCAGAGTGGCTGACATCCCCAGCCGTAGGGACCCCATCCTGGGGAAGAAGGAGCACAGCGTGGTGGGGCTGTTCTCGGCCCGCCGTGGGGAAGAAGCGGGCGGGAGGATGGGGGCAAGGGAAGAGGAGGAGAGTGAAGAAGGGATGCCTGGAGGAGTGAGGGGGGTGAGAGGAGCGGAGGATGGAAGAGAGGGATTGGAGGCTGTCTCGTCCGTCGAGCTAAAAGAGTCGCTCCTAAAGGGGGCATATTTCGTTTTAGGGACGAGCTCCATTTTGATACGTCTGTCACAGTGACAACTTTCAGCCGAATTGAAAACGCTTTATGTCGTCTTTACGTCTCTCCAAGTGTCTCTTTCGAAAAAATCACAAACCGGTCCCCTCTTTTCTGTTTCAGTTTTCAGGTTCTCTACTGATCCCTTCATTGTTGGACCACGGAGACGACAGTGCAGCGACAGCTCAGTTCGTGAACATCAGAAGAGAGATAAAGGTGAGCGACAGGGAAGAGAGAGCCAAAGTGAGTGTCAGAGAAAATGGAACAGACAGGGTCTCTAGTCAAATCCCAGATCTCACAGATGTTGACATCAGTGTCGTCACACAGCGTCCGTCAAAAGCCGTGTGAAGGTGTTTGCATCAGATCTTAGCCTGCATAGAGATCAGATATGGTTTACCCCTTATATTAGCTTCATTGCAGAGCACCACTTGCTCAATTGAATCTTAGAGTGATTGTCGTCTAAATAATACCTGTTTGTTGGTTGCTATCAAAGGATATGTGTCACAGAGAGAGAAAGAGAGAGGCGAAGCTCAGAGAAACATTTGATGTGTGTTACTGTTTGCATGTGCTAGACTCCACTTCAGTAGTTCTTGTCCGACAGAGTCCCATAAAAAGCCTATTAGATGCAGCTGAGACTAAGAGAAGAGGCTTCCAGCGGACAGACAGATCAATATAGAATGGAGAGGGAAAGAGAGAGAGACAGAGAGAGAGAGAGAAAATGGATGGAAAGCACTGAACCAGGGAACACTTATCACTTAACGAAAAACAGAATTGCTCCAGTAAGAGAGGATTAGCGAGAACATCGTCCTCCACATGACGAGCACAAAGGTTCAGAATGTCCCAGTTAAAGAAGTACAAATCACAAAATCCCACTGAGTGGTTTAGGAACTAAAGGTAGTCCTGGTTAAAAGTACTATATACACACACAATAATCATCTAGTCCTGATGCAACATTCGAGAGACTGAATGAGATCACGCAGTCCTCGACAAACAGATGCAGCTGGAAAAAGAAATGGGCCCAGACCAAGACCACAGAAAGCACCAAGACTGGTCTGGGTTGAACTCACTTGGCCAACTTTTTCCCTTCTCTTTCACAGCAACCATGCCTTGTCCTTTCCTTTTTCACTCCCTTTCTTTCTTCCTCCAAATGATTCGGGGTCCCCTGTCATCCAGCTGTATCCTCTCTCTCTCTTTCTCCTCCTCCTCCTCCTCCCTCCTCTTCCAGATCACCTCCGGCTGAGCTTCCCTCCCTCCTTCGGCGCTCTTTCCCTTCCCTCGGTCGCCCTCTCTATCCTTCCTTTCCTGGAAACCCTCCCTAAGTCTCCAGACTGTGTACTGGGCCCTGGTCCTTCTCTCCTCCTCCTCCCGCTCCCGCTCCCTCTCCTTCTCCCGCTCTCTCTCGATTACACTCGCCCTCTTCTTCCAGATGATCTCTCTCTCCCCCGCTCCCCCTCCCACGTCTTCTCTCCCGTTCTCCAGGCTGCCTCCTTTACTGCTCTTCCTCTTAGTTATAAAAATAGGAAAAGAGCGCCGTTCTAAGGTCCTGACTGCTACTCGGTCGGCTTTCAGACAATAACTAAGAACCAATGATCCAATTCTAATAAGAGTCCAACTGTAAAACAACCCTTGAGTTTCCTAAGTAGATTGTTAAGATCACACATAATATAGGTGTGCATGCATATAGAAATATGGTAGGTTTAGAAAAAAGGTGAATTGTCCTAACAGCACTACAAACGTTTGTTTAATGTTCTAGAAACAATGTGAAAACTCATCTATAGAAAAGATAAGGTTGAGCACCATTAGTGGAACTTCTCAGATCGTGGGTTTTAGGTTGAGAAAGAGAGGCCCTGAAATAATCTTGTACAATGAGAACCAGGGTAAATAGTGTCATGTGCTAGAATTACGTTTTGGAGTGATAAACCACCGAACCTCTTAACGACTGAGCTCCCACAGGAATGACAAACGCCAGCTTGTCAGCCTAACGATAATGAGACCTGATTGGCTCAGTCTGAAGTTCCGCCCTCAGAGATCTTGAGCGAGAGGGGCTCATTAAAGGCTGACTGGAAAATCAATCACGCGCTCATTACTCTAAATGACACCTTGAACCCGAGGAACAGTCCCATCAGATGAAGCAGGTCTTGATAAATCAGTTTCCTGAGAGAAAAGCTACCCTGAAAGCAGCTTGACTTAAGTCCGTACGTCCTCGACTTGAGCGCGAACAAAGCCTCGGCCAGAGAAGAAACAGTCGAGAACTGCAAATGGTTGGGAACAGTCTGGAACGGCACTTGCACGGAACAGTCTTAGCACAAGAACAATCTTCTCCCACTACATATATTACTATAATCGGCAAAGCGCTTTCAGTGACTGTAACAGTATCCACACTTCGGAACTCTGCTGGCAGAAGCACAGACTCGCTCGTCTCACTCGTGTCCTCGGAGGCTTCCGCTGCATATTTGTTTTCCGCCAGCACAGAGAAGTGCTGAGCAGCTGCTTTAATCATCAAATAGATCAACGAGATCTTAATCAGATTGTTCTAAAACAGCACCGATGGCTATACCCGGAAAAGTCAGAGCAAAGCCAATTAGCAGTCATAACAGGCGTGACAGATCAGAGACTGCAGGCCCATCAAGTCCGTTGCTGAGCTTTGGGACCCCAGAATGCTGTGATTTATGTGTCCACACCACACAGATAATATACACACATCCTATTACACTGTAGGGCCAATCTCTATGCTGCCACGAAGTATAGTAAAGTTCAGCAGCTCCGCTGAAACTAGTGTCTTTTCAGTGCAGGTCCGAAGAGCTTCAGATTAAGTGCAATAGGTTGTGGGACTGTAAAATGCACCAGTGATTATAAGGACATGGCACCGAATATGAATCCGTGATGTTGTTCTGAAGCAAGTGAGCTGTCCTGGCACTCAATAAAGCATTCAGACACGTCTCAGTGTTATGACTTATGTGTCATGGCACACACAGAGCACAGTGTTAGGGAGAAACAGTGCAAAAGGGGTAGAAATCCCAATGAACAATACAAAAAACATTAAGTAACAGTACAGAGAACCAAGCCTTGAGCAGAGTAAAACCATGGCAGCTCAGATGTAGCACCTGTTCATCAAAAATATGGCAGAATCCCTGTTTGGACTGGATGGTTCGCTCCCAAGATGGAGCGAATAAAAGAGCAGTCCATTAACAAGCTCACTGTGGCGAAGCGAAGGTGAAGTACCGGTATATACGCAGTTAAACCAAAGGCAAGTAAGAGGTAACAAGTCACGCAAAGTGTTACTTAAAGAATGCATGTGAAAAACATTCACACAAAAGACACAGACGAAAGACTTCAGATGTTGGACGTCATCGGTAGCCGGCGAGCGGCTTGCATGCCTGTCTTGGTGGAGGGATGGGTAATGAGCGGCTGGGTTGTTGTTAGTCTTTGCAAAGCTCGTCTATTGTGAGACTTAGTGCCGGTGAAAAATAGCATGGCATGGCTGGCACTCCGTAGAGGAGGCAGAAACCTGAGTTAACCACAACACAATCTCACCCACACACATACACACAACATATACCTACCAGGCGTACATGAACGGGACCATCCAAGACAAAAACGGAGACATGTCTCTATGATGACGGACAGTGGAACAGATGATGTGAAAGTAAACCAGAGTAAATCCTGCCGGCGAACCCGTTGGTCAGTTTAGTCCTTAATTGCCAGAAAAGACTGATGTGAACTGGCAAACTACAAAAAGTATAAAGACAGTTGACATATTAGAGCACCTTGAAACCTGGCTTGGCATGAAGGGACAGCTTGTGCTTAACTTGCGGGAAAGAGAGAAACCTCAAAAGTTCGGTTCCCGGCAAGTTACAAGACAACAAAGAAGAACTTCAGGGAAACCAGGTTGTTGCCATGGAAATAGACTGCGGAGCAGAATCCTGCCAGACGGAATCTTGACGGAACCCAAACAAAAGGCAGCGAGTCCCGCCAACACAAAACCTGTCAGCTTCGCTCTTGGCCAATCGACACGGACCGAGAGACGGTGACGCGTCACTGGTGCGAGCGCCCAGCGAGACTCTCACCGAGAATCAATAGTCTGCTGGACATGAAGCCACAAGACAGCAAAGTTCTGCCATCGCCTCTGCTGCCATAAAGCTAATCAGTGTTGACATCTTGACGCCGAGAGCGTCAGACTGCATCATCATATAAAAGCGAAGACACAAAGCACGATGCACCAGGTCAATGAGAAAATCAAATATTGCTCTAAAATATGCTCTCCATCAGATAAAAACAAAACATAACCAGAAAGGATCTGCCTTAAGCACTTAGCCAACTCACAACACCAGAGAAAGTCTCTTTCTCACAGATTTCATCGATTAACACACAAAGTTTTGCATATAAGAACCTGATTGTTTTCTGCATATACTATTAAGTGGCACCAGTAAAAAAAAAAAAAAAAAACCCAAAACAGAACAAAAAAACAAGAAATTCCTGGTCAGTCACAGACTTTATGTACAAATAATGCAGAAAAGAATTGTTGACATCTTTTGCGTTTAGTTCTGATCAGTTCTGACGGCAAAAAAGTGAAGGCAAAATGTCAATCCTTGAGTCTGTCAATCAAAAAAAAGAGAAATATAAAAAGACTGCATGATTATCTTCAGCAATGCGGTAAAAATATCTTCCGCGCTCTTATTTGTATCGAATTTGATTAGTGTTACGATCTTCGTCTTGTTCCATCTCTCTCTCTCTCTCTCTCTCTCTTCCCCTCGTTGTCTCGCTCAGTCTCCTCCTTCGGGGAGGAAAAACGTGGTCTCGCTTTTATCCATTGACTGGATAAAATTCCAAAGTCATGGTCGGGCTCCGTTTCCTCTCTCGTTCACATGCAGATCCCGCTCTTCGCCCCTCTCTGGAACGGACGGCCAGCCGATCTGCCTTTGTTCTCCTCTCCTTCCCCCACGCTCTCTCTCATCCTCCTCTTCTCTCCACCTCCATCTGTATTTGAGGAGCAGTGCAGCCAACTGTCCTCTGTATCCTACGCCTCCCTGCCTAAGTGCTCGCTCCCTCCCTCCCTCCCTTTCTCTCTCTCTCGCTCGCTCTCTCTCCCTCTCTGCACGTTCACATGCTGATGCCGCTGCTGATTCCTGATTTCACATCCGTGCCTCGCTCGCCCCCCCACCTCGTCTCCTTGCAGCGTCAGTCATTCATGCATTTGAAATTTATAGAAGGCTGCACAGTACAGGCTCCCATTCTGCAATTCTGTTGCTACATACAGCGACTGCACTGTAGGAAAATGTGCCCTCAAACCCTTGAGCTGGTTAAAGAATTTGGACATAATGATTTGCATTTGACATTATTTTATCACATCGTTTTATTCATGGTCTGGAATGTCTCATGATCGGCCAGGACTCGGAATCAGCAGATTTTTGCTCCAAATTTTGGCTCGTATGTTGCAGCTTGATATGAGACTGTAGCATCTTTACCAAGATATGGTAGCTTAAATATGCAGTGTGTGCTAAACGTTGCTTTCGATCTCTAGCTTTGTGATTCCAGTTAAGTTATTTAAATAATGAAACCAGTTTTGAAGAGTTTAAAATGTCAGTTTGGTTCATTGAAGATCAGAAAAGATCACTTATGCTGTGACTGGGGTTTCCACTTGTTTATCTCTGTGGCCTAAAGCAGACTAGATTAAGTCAAGTTCAAGTAATCCACCTGGTTTGTGATTACAGAGACGTGATATTTATTTGTAAGGCCAATGCAGTAATGAACTAAATGTTGTAGCATAGTCTAAACTCTAACTCTGGTCTAATATCAGTCAAATCTAAACATCGGTTCACTACCAACATATTTGTTAAATCTGACACCAATATGATTCTGATATCGTCCATCCCACATCAGACAAAAGAACAGAGAACGCTAGAAACATTAGATATAAATGTTGGTGCATCACACACTTAACCTGTAAAAGGGACTGAAGTAGCCCAGTCTCCTCTCTCTGTCTCACTAATGCATGTACTCATGAGGGGCAGAAGGTTGAGTGGATGGATGTCGCCGCTGATGGCTGGATGGACGAAATGATGGACGCGGGGGAAGCATATGAAGCACCCTCCCTTGGTGAACCAAGGGGTGGAAGGACAAAGGAAGGATCGTAGATGATGAGTTCATCCCTCTTTCCTTTCCATCATGTTTGCATTTCCTGCTCTCTGTTTTGTTCCTCTCCTCGAACCTCGTATGACCTCCACTTCCAGCACCTTCACATGTGCCAGCAAATGAATGGTCATTTCCTGGACTCAAGGCTAAAGGCATCGTATGGCGGGTTATGAAACAAATCCAAGGTTAAGCGAAGGATACGCGCTAACTCTTTCTGAAAAAAAGTGTCCACATGGTCCTGCCCTCTGGTCTGAGTGAGATTAGCCAGATGCCGGCGTCAGTTTAGGTAAGTGACCTAAATATTGCATGAGCTGACAACAAAAGCTGCGCCAGACTACAATTCCCAGAGTGCACCAAGTGCGAGTCTATTCACGGAGGACACGCGCATGGCTGCCGGTCTCCGGGGCTGGAGAGGGACGTCATGCCGGGTTTCATTCGGCTCTCGTAGCCAGTCACTGAGCCGTGCCAAACCGTCAGTCAAGAACGCCAAGAGGGAAACGAAACAGTGAGACTAAATGCAGTTGCGTCATGGTCCCTTGCTCCAGGGCATGGACCCAGCAGAGAGAAAGAAAAGGGGAGAGAGAAAGAGAGAGAGAGAGACAGACAGACAGACATGACTAGACAACAATGAAAAGTACAATCTTAGTCACCGCATTCAAAACAGAAAACAAACACTAAAGCATAACATTAGCTCACAGTAGAGAACACGAGTGACTGCCTATAATGTAAACAAAAGGAATACACGGATATGAAGATACAGAAGACACAGGACAATGTTCACAGGACAAAATGCATGAGGATTTAGCTTCAGATCGTTATGCAGGGGAAGAGGACAAGAGGACAGTTAAGTTCAGGTGCCTAGACTTGAAAAAAAAACACCTCCATTTGGGGATGGTTCTCAGGGAGAAAGGCACGGACGACGGCAGGTTGCCTGGTTTTGACTGTGCTGCATGGTTACTGGTGCCAGGAAAGATTACGCTGATCGTCGTAATCAGCGTAATTACGCTAAAAAAAATCTTTGGCCCACATGGCTGACAACAAAAGACATAACTGGGACCGGAATAAAGGAAAGGAAAAACTGTCCAGAATCAGAACAAGGCCACGGGAACCCACACCAAGTCAGAAGAGCGTCCCATCAAATCCACAGCCAGACAGTACAAGGCCAAGAGCTAGACTGAGAGCCAAACTAGGAACAAATCCACAGAACAAAAGGAGAGGAAAACAGGAGAGAAAGGGAACGAGGATCCACACAGATGCATCCACATGGTGATGCTTCAGACGGCTTTCCCTCCACCTAGTGCATGCAGGAGTGTGTGTCTGAGGGCATTGAGGCTGATGTTGGCTGTGGGGTAAACAGCAGCACACAGAACCTGCTGAAGATGAGGCCCACGTCTAACAGGAAGTGACTCAGAGGAGCCGAGAGTCACACTTTGATTAATTGTAGTCCAAGATGACCTACATTCTCAACTCCCCACAGAAACTTTACATGCGGTGTGTGTGTGTGTCTGTGCGGTGTGTATGGGGGGTGTTTCAGGGCAGGGTCTGTTGTGCTGATGCGCAGAAAAAAGTATTTGCTCTCTGCCGGCACTGGAGTCTTGCTGGCTCTCCTCTGGTGACCTATTTTGCCTAATTCTAAGAGATTTGCTGATGTTTCCTTGCACTTTGAAATTTTTGGTCAGTAAAACAATGAAAAAGTGGCAATGATCAAAATGGAGGAAAAGGTGAGAAGCACCCCCTTCAAATTCAAGGCCCGGCATCAAGCTGGAGCATCTTGGGGTTAAGGGTCTTGCTCAGGAACCCAGTGGTGGTGCTGAAAGTAGGTTTTGAACCCATAACCTCTTTGTCCAAAGGCAAGTATCCTACCCACTAGGCCCCCCCACATGTATCTATAACTGTAATGCATGAAACTGTAAGTCACTTGTAAACTTATTTTAAGAAAACTGAGGTATGAATCAAACTCTCTTGATCGGAGTTTCAGTGAGTGACTATTTACTGTATTTTAAATTACAGCATGCTTTTGGGATCCTTAGTCCCAATAACTGCGACTAAGGGTTCATGTTCCAGCTCATGTAGAAAGATGAGTGTATTAGTAACTGGTCCCTTTAAAACCTGTGCTTCAGTTTCACTTTGCAACTAGTAAGACCAGATAAACACGACAGCCAGTGCATGCAGGCCCATACCAACGCGAAACGGCGATGTGTTCTGTCGGCTGGCTGAGCGCCAAGTAACTCTGCGGCTCGCGAAAATCGGGGAGAGTAGCGCAAGAGTAAACTAACAAGTTAGTTAGGAAACGATCAGCCTCTATGCCTCAGGAAGTGTGGGGGTTTGTGTGTGTGTGTGTGTGTGTGTGTGTGTGCATGCGTCAAAAGCTTACCACATACTCCATTGGACACACTCTGCTTTTGTGTACCTGTTTCCCTAGAAACACCACAAAGTGCACACAAACTCCAATTAGCATGGACATAAACAATCACACACTTTCATGCACATGTACTAGACCGTCCAATCACAGAACTTGTTTTGCTTATGGATGCACAACCTGTCGCACTGTCAGCTCAGTCTACCAGTCAGAAATCAAATGCAAAGTCGCAGCTCTGTGTCGACCCCAGCTCTGTACTCCAGACTCTCTGGAAGATTTGTGAGGCTCCATTCCTCACTATCTTTTGGGTCTTGGTCCAGATAAGTCTCCTGCACTTCAGCACTGTTAGCCACCTGCTCTCAGTTAGATTTAGTCCCAGCTGTGAGGCTCCTGCACTCAGCAATGTTTCCAGATTGGGCAGAATCCTACAGTTTTTGTGCAACTTTCCCCCCGTTCTACTGCAAATAAACTCGACCATTAATGCATGCAATATTTACAAAAATGTTATTTAACATAATCAGCAATTATCACAGTTTGTTACCAACATTATTACCTGTTAATATATTACTGTTAATATTAATATTGTCATTATGAAACCAACATAATCAGTATTCAGTATCAATATATGGCTTGAGTCAATTTCAGAATATTAAAAATGGAAATATTCATCTGCTGCAGTTGTAGTTAGCACTGACTGCCCAATGAGCCATTTATGTGAAATTCTCCACAAACAAAAGCAAAGAAAAAACATTTTTATGGTGAATTTCAAGCATAAGGCAGCGTGAATGGGGTGTGCTAACCTGCTGTAGGCTGAACAGACAGACTGAAATGGCTTGACATCAAAAAATAGTGAATTCAAACTTAATTCCTCAATTTTAAATGCTTAATTTTCAAAGCGAACAGATTTAATCGATTATATTTCATTTTATACAAAGGGAGAAAATTTTGTTTGCCCACAGTATTTCATAGTGAGTGTGAACCATATTGCCCTCTAGTCTTGCCACAGTGTACTGCAATCTGTCAGAACGACAGTGTTTATATTATAAAGCATTTCCATAACCAGCCATTAGTCACTGCAGACTTAATGCATGTGTGTGTGAGAGATAGACAGTAAAGTGGCCGTGCTCAGACACACTATGGAATGACAGGAATGACCGGGGGGGGGTATTTGTGCCCTGGCTTGCCTGCCTTTCTGTCTCGTAATGTGCACAAAGAGCAACAAGGAACTCATGTTGCAGCCTGTGAGGCTGATAATATAAGCTGCATAGAGTCGAGCAGCTCCAGCAGACAGTTACCAACAGCAACACTTCTGGAACACTTTGGGCTCCGCAGGCAATATTACATTCTTTCACTCGGCCTACCTCCCCGTCATACGTCTCTCATAGACCTCGCCTTTACTCCTCTAGACAGCATTCAGCCTCTGAGTTTGCACACACTCTTTCTAGCCAAGAGACAGACATTCATTCGAACACACAAAACAAACAATTGCGAAATATATGGTCTGAACTGAAACCTCACACTTTTCTCCTTTCTTTAGTCTTGTGCAGGACTGACTTAGCATATGGACAAAACATGGACATAATATTTGCTAAAAATTAGGAATTGTGAAATCTGACATTATTCTATTTGCAACTTGGGGGGGGGGGGGCGTCCTTTCACAGAAGGTCTATATGTATAAAATGAATAACACCTATCAACAGGCTCTTTTGAAAATCAACTTATTAACACTAATGTTTTTTTCTTTCAGATCAGAGCCTTGCAGCAGAGCTTCAGCTGCGTGTCAGTGATTCACTTCATACATTTTTACCAGTGTCTCGTCACTGCTACCACTCAATGGTTCCTTTCCCTTCTCCAGCGATCGATTGTTTAATAAAAGCCCACCGAAGCTTCAGTGCATTCAAGTCTGTAATAATCACGTCCGAGTTCAAACATCTAAAAGTCCCCATTTACTTTTAGTCATTTAGCGGACAATCTTATTAAGAGTGACTCACAAAAAAGTACCAACAGTAGCAGTGAAGTGGAATGTAGGGCTGGGCGATTTGACCTAAATCAAAATCTCGATTAATTTAGCGATTAATGAACGATTATTTTTAATTTTTTTTAAAGGGAAAGTAATTGAAATAATCGACCTGCAAAAATTCGATTGATTATAGGTTCTGAGTGTCGATTTCGATTACTTTTCGATTAATCGCCCAGCCCTGGTGGAATGTGACAAGAAAAAGAAAAAATCGAATATCACCTGATCTTGTTACACTAACTCTCCTTCACTTCAGCAAGCTTCACCTATGGAAGGCCAGGACTGGATGGCTTTCACAAACATTTGCAGTGCAAATATGGTCAAGTTTTTCTTCTTTTTTTTTTTTTTTAAATCTGGTGCTCTGCAAAGTTCCACATACTTTGAGAAAAAAAGATTACTAACTTCCACTGAGCGCAAATCCCATGTCATAGGTTTAAGTGGAGGGACATACACCACAGCCTTCTATAATAACAGGGTTTCCGGAGAGGAGAGAGGTGGGCTACGTCTGGGCGGAGGTGGCTAGCACTACGCACCATCTGTGCGGATGGAATCTGAGGCATTCGACTGCACACAGTCATCACGCGTTCACCCGAGAGTGGGCACGGAAGCCCGTGAAGGGGAGATAAATGCAAAACTGCAGAATCCATGAGGGTGGGAGGTGAGCTTTCGTGCTTTGGCAACTAGCGAACAGGCCTCCACTGTATCCCAGTTTTAGAACTGAGAATTTACTTTGAGAATGTGATATAGCCATCACAAGAAAAGTTGGTAGAAAAATGTTTATATATCTCTAAGCTAAGCCCAAACATTGTTTATCAACACAAAAGTGAATATAATTATATGAGATACATTCATTGTCACTGCACACTGATCTGTGCGTGGTAAGAAAGGGCAGGAACTGGACGCTATCTGCACTCTGACTGGCTCTCATTTTCTTCAGGTCGGTTCTGAAAAA
>JBBPDE010000006.1:2120908-2123408 GCA_037974605.1 Nannopetersius ansorgii
CAGCATAGTTAGTTACATTTCTGCCACTTATAATAGTTATTTGTAGTGTAGTTACTTAGTTATTTGTCATTTATAATAGTTTTGTAAAGTAATTTATTGCAATTATTTATAATTATTTATCATTTTGTCTGTAGTTATGTACAGCTACATGCTCATTTATAGTAGATTTTTGTCATTAATGGTAGTTATTTATAGAAACAGCATAGTTAGTTACATTTCTGCCACTTATAATAGTTATTTGTAGTGTAGTTACTTAGTTATTTGTCATTTATAATTATGACAAATAACTACGTACCGATCCGATATTCTGTATCGGTATTGGTCTGATCCTGACCTAAATTACTGAATCGGAAATCGGGAATGAATAAAAAATGTAATTCACGTTTAGCTCTAAATGTGTGAATATTGTGTGAAAATGGCGCTAAATTGTGAAAAAATGTCATATCTAAATTTGTCCCACGTTCTCTGTGCAATGTTTCTCTCATTACAGTAACCCCTCGGTTTTACACGGATCAGCATTTGCTGATTCAGTCTAACTCAGTCTTATTTAGTATTAGCAAGCTGTGGCCTGAGTATTAGCAAGCAGTCTTTGTTTTCGCATGTGGCACGCTGTTAATGCTAACCGCTAATGCTAATATTTTTTTAAGCAATAAAGTTTTCTGATTCCGATGATTTATTTACCTTTACATTTTCTTTAAGGGTAATGCATTAATCTGTATTTAACACGACATATTTAGGGTTTACTCTATAAAAATAGGCATTTTTGAGCATTTATTTTACCAAAACACAACAACACAGTTTTCACTCTACGCAGGTGCTCTTGGAACATAACCCCGGCCAGAAGCCAGGGACTGCTGTATATTACAGTTATGATTTTTCTATTTGTGTGAAGGTTTACAAAATGTATCCAGACATTTTTTTAAAGCATTATTTTTTATTTTCTGTTTTAAAAAAAAAGTATCGGATTTGTATCGTATCGACAGATATCTAAATTTACAATATCGGTATCGGACATAAAAAAAGTGGTATCGTGCCATGTCTATGAACGACCATAGTATAAATGACACATGGCTATAAATTACTACCAAAAATGAAAAAGAAATGATAATATGAATGATAAATAACAGTAATAATCTCCATCAGCTATAAACAAAATTCAATAACTATAGTGTAAATGATCAACAGCTATAAATAGCTACTATAAATGAGAAATATCTATAAATCAGTAAGTAAAGCTTTTAATGTCATCTCAGCCATTTACAAAGTACACAGTGAGACGATCCTCCTGGACCATAGATGCAACTTACAACACATGATTGAGGCCATATGTGAGGAAAACAGCAAAACAGTTTAAATTCTGTATTCAGTTCAGTTCAGTAAAGGCTTAACTTTCATGTTTGATTACATATTTTCCCAAGATCTGAGGGTTTTCCCCTCATTTAATCACACAGTGTTCCTGCATGATCATGTTTTCCCCACGTGACGACACGTTTTCTTCACTCCACACGTTTTTCCCTCGTGATCATTTACGTTTTTCCCACATCACAGTTTATTCTGAAGCATAATCACACGTTTTTCCCATGATCATATCTTTACACCATGTGATCACCCCTTAATCCCGCATGTGATCACCTTTTTCCCACATGTGATCAGACGTTTTGTCACACACGTGGTCACGTTTTTTCCCCAAATAAGATCACACTTTTATTTTTTTTTTTTTACACAAATTTTCTCATGCGATCACGTATTTTCTCACATGATCACACATTTATCTCACGCTGGAATGGGGGGGGGGCGGGCGGGTTTAGAAACCAACATTTTGAATCGAGCCTGTGTGTGAGCGGCGAGGAGTGGTTTTTTTAGAGAAAACTTGCCAAACGCATTTGCATTGCTTTCACCAGCACCTCAAAAGTTGTACGCTGTCAGTGAGGCGGAGTGAAGGATGAAGGATGAGAAAACACTCTCCTGCTCTGGCTTAAATATCACAGAGAGAGAGTGAGAGAGAGAGAGAGCTGGAAAAGAGAGAGAGAGATGGAAAAGAGAGAGAGATGGATGGCAGACAGATGAGTGCAAGGCACACAAAGAGGTGACAGGTAGATCACGAGAGAGCGAGGGAACAAAAGAAGGACAGAAATAGACTCCAAAAGAGTCAGTGTAGCTTGACACAATGAGTGTAAGAGAAGACAGGGCCAGCAGAGTGTAACACACACACACACACACACGCACACACACACACACACACACACTCACACACACACACACACACTCACACACACACAGATTCTGTGCTGTGTCCCACCGACGGGCAAGAAACAGACAGCTGAGAGATAGTGGAAAAACAAAAAGGAGGAAAAGACAGAGGGATTCCCCAATGACACCTCATCGCTCCCTCTCTTTCTCTCCATCCCCTTTTCTTCTGCTCCCTCCTTCTCCACCAATAAATCATTCTGACTTCACTTTAACCAACTCATTCCCAGCAGACAGAGAGCAAACCGAAAAC
>JBBPDE010000006.1:2125908-2132131 GCA_037974605.1 Nannopetersius ansorgii
GGCAGCCGGCACGCGGTGTACTGGAACAGCTCCAACATCCAGTAAGTCCTCACAGATCTGCTCACTTCTGCTCCGAGCCCTGCTCCACATGCAGTCATTTTCCCATCCCACCAAAACCTGGGGCTGCAAGTTTTTCTAACATTCACATGTTCCCGGCATGAAAAGACAGGAATTCTTCTCCAGCACTGGTTTTCTCCATCTTTGTAGCTCTTTCTAGCTCTTTGTAGGTCTCTGTAGAGGTTTACACACGTCACACCAGGCATTCGACCACTATAAACATCTCCAGTGTTGAATGAAAGCGTTCTGCCTGGGTCCTCCTGGACTTAAATGAACCCCATAGATGTTCCTTGACTTTGCTGTAATCCAGATTTACCTTTGGTCCAAAATCTTTGTTCCAGACCCTAAAGCTAGCTAGAATTTCCCCAAAATGTTTTAATTGGCCGGCTCTGGGATGTGCAAATGGAAGATTCGAGAAGAACCTCCACATATTGGAAAGGGTCCCTAAATGGAAAACGTCAAACAGCTCAGGTTCTGTTCTAAGTTGTAGGTCTTGTGCAGATTCCAGTCCTGGTGCATGTAATGTTTTGCCTGGTTTTGACACTTGTAACTCCTCAGCCCTTTACCAGCTCCCTCTGGAGATAGAAGTGGATGCTGGAGTATTCCAGGAACAGCTGCTGGATCTGGTTGGCTTGGGACTCGCTGCGGTTCTCCAGAATGAGCTGGGCCTTGCGCTCTTAGTTTAGGTATTAAGCTTCTTCTGGGAGGAACTGGCAGGAGTGTAAAGCTAGCAGATGGAGCTGGTGTAGGATGTCCTTCATAATGCGTTCCTCATTTGAGCTAGTGAGTGTGCAGAAGGCTTGATGGACGGTCCTGCTGTACCCGTCCCTGTTAGGCTTATTTTCCTGGCAGAAACGTCCAACATGAGATACCGAGGTATAAACCACGATCTGCTATGTCACAGTTTTGAGTCGAATGGAACGAAAAATGCACCAAATCTTTGAGAATTGAGGCGGACGTTTCCTAACGGCGCATTTTGCTTGCAATTGACTTTTTTACGTTTCTTGTCCAAATCTGTAGAACATTCTAATGACTTTTATTGTGTACGAATTGGTGCGAACGTTGCTGTTAATTTGCTTTATTTCACATGACGAGCTTCTTCGCCATTACATACATCACTGGATGGGAACAAGGGTTTTCCCTCAATCGTCCGATTATCCAGTTGTTGAATCGCATTTTCCTTCTTTATCACCATTTTATTGCTGTAGGGACAAAATACGCTTTTATCATCAATTTTGACATTTTTACTTTATTTTTTTTTACCTCATTTCAAAATACCGTCAGCCCTTTATGCTGTGCGTGAGTTTCATGGCGAACGAAGGGGTCCAAAATGGCCTCGAATGAAATCACTTACACTGAAAGTTTGGGAGGTTTTTAGCTTTGGCTGTAGAGTTCATTTTTTCAGAGAAGGATGCGAGGTGTTGATTCGACAGCGATTTTTTCTTTATGTTCACAAGTAAGTTAATAGTTGGAACTGCGGATATTTGTAGGACGTATCTGATATATTAGCATTGGGCGTTTGAGGTCGGGCGCATTGGCCGATTTTGAGAGTTGACCATATTGTAACGAATTTGACGTGTAAATTTGAACGCTAAATGTTAAGGCCGTTCAGTTGAAAGGCCTTTTGGTTCTGGAATGCTGACGCTGTTGCGCTACACCACATGGCCACATGGTGGAGAGCTCCAGTAGCAGAGACATGTTGTTTAGCTTTGTTCGTTATTAGCTGTTAAAAAGTGTCTCACAATTCTCCACATTCCCACTGTGGGTTTTACTGCAGCTCTGATTCCTGGAGTCATCCTCTCTCTCTCCATCCTTCTCTGTCCATCCCTCCATTCGTCTCTCCGGCAGAGACTCTCCCAGGGAGTCTCCGTCTGTCTCCCCTCGTCCTCCTCCTCCTCCTTCTCTGCTCCTTCTCTTCCCCATCAGCCGTTTTTCACCGTGACCTCAATGTGTTAGCGTTGTGTCACCATTCCACAATTCCCTCTCTCACTGTCCCTCATACACACACACACACACACACACACACACACTGAACATTCATCCAACATCCAGAGACATTCAGATACGTCCATTTGGGAGATGTCTCAACGTCTGAACAGATTTGTTAACTCTCTGTATGTAAAAAGAGATGGAATAATGAGGAGTTCGACCTCGATTTGGTGGGAAACACATTTCACTTCTGGCCGGGAGGAATCTGTTCCGCGGGAGAAGTTTATCTACCTTTCAGCTGGGAGAGGACATGCAGATCTGAAGATTATCTCAACTACATTTTATATGAAGATTTTAGCGTGTGCCGCTAAGCAGCCGAAATAATATTGATCTCTGTTTGCCAGTATTTTTTCGTATTTATTCATTTTTATTATTATTATTATTATCGTATTTATTCATTTTTATTATTATTATTGTTATCGTATTTATTCATTTTCTGGCCAATTTCTTTCTAGAACTGTAAAATGTCAAATGTGTGTATATGCTTACTTTGATTTTATATTCAGAAATAATTTTTTATACCCATACACAACTGCACATATAGTCTAATAGTAACAGTTGCATTCTACACAAATTTTATGTATTTACAAAGAAATTTGCCGATGTTTAATCTTCTATAAAGTTTAGCGCCGACGAATTTCTTTCTAAATACATGTAAAATGTGAGTATATGCGTCCTTTGAAATTAGAACATACATGTATGTGTGGATGTATGTGTGTATATATATATATATATATATATATATATATATATTCACACACATAAATGCGCATATATAGTGCATTTTTATATGCTCTGTATATATATATATATATATTGACCAAAATATACCAGACAAGACATTCTTTCCTATCAGCCCCGAATTTGATAGAACCGCGAAAGAAAACATTTTACATTTGTTTTATCTTTTTGACATTTTTCTCCACTTGGCAGAACACGTGGAAATTTTCCCCCAATTTTTTTCCCGTTAAGAAAATTTTGAAAGTGCGGGGATTTCTTATATGGATCGATTCATTCTGTGGATCTCAAATCTGAGAAGAAACACAAGAAAATAAATTTACTAACAATATAAATTCATAAATGTAATTTTCCAAAAAGACTTGACTGGAAATTGCAAGCAGTGCAGGAGTGGTGTTTAAGGGGCGGCGGAGAGGATTTGCGGGTAATCCGCGATTTTTCCGTGAACGGCGTCCCGCGTGCGTTCCCTGCTGTTTCTGCGGCGCGAGTTTTGGCAGAGGAGGAGTGGAATCGACTGAAAGAAAGAGTTTCTCGTGTTTATCACACAAAACCTGTTCGTTCAGACGAGTGTCGGTGAGCGCGTGGGCCAGTGCGGTTCTCTGACTGTCCCTAAGAGGACTCAGTTATAGACTGAGGACAGGCTGCAGGTGGACGCTTGTGTGATACTTTTTCAGGGAAAAGAGGTACAGGATGAAGGGCGTCAAAGCTGTAACCATTTTGATTGAGGATTTATGTCTTTTCTGGAGTGTGTCTGGGTGTGAGTTTGTTTTAGTACTTATTAAGAACACAGAAACGTCCTGATCAGGGAAAAACATGGCTAATCCGGACCAGCAGGCCTAGCAAAATACATACAGAGTCAATAGATAAATATTACTTATGTTGTTTTATATTACATTGTTGTTTTACACACACATATATACACACACACATATATATATAATGTAATATTATCACCAACGTTCAACGTTATAGCTTTATAGTGCATTTATATGATCTCTCTCTCTCTCTCTCTCTCTCTCTCTCTCTCTCTCTCTCTCTCTCTCTCTATAGATATATAGATAGATACTGTACACAGTATCTTTGTTCTTTGTGTATGACTTACCTATCCTAATAAGGTACATATAGGTATTGTGTGTGTGTGTGGGGGGGGGGTGGACTTAGTTCCCTCTCACTAACTGTATTCCAACACTGATGACACCCTCTTACCTCAGCTTGGCCTAGTTACACTGCTCTGAGAGAGAGAGAGAGAGAGAGAGAGAGAGAGAGAGAGAGAGAGAGAGAGAGAGAGAAGGGGGAGGGAGGGAGAGAAAGAGAGAAAGGGAGAGAGATATTGTAAAGCACTACCTCTGAGTGTAGTATCTTCCTTATACTCAGTTTTATGTACAGTTTTGGTGCCTTGACAGACTTTCCGGACTGTTTATAAACTATAATTAATCAAATTTCAGGTTTATTCATGTTAAGTTATTTATGTCCTTTCATTAATGTTTTTTAAAGCAAATGTCTACAGAACTGAGGCTTTACAAGCTTCACTTCCTGTGTACTAAGGGATTCTGCTGCTGTTTTATAGGGAACTTCCAAGCTTCATACCTTTAATAGCATTACAGTGTTATTTATTACGTTGTTTTAGGATTTAAATAAGATTGTCTGTCTAATATGAACCTATGTGTATTGTGCAATGCACTGTGCATCTACAGAGCTGCAAATCATATCTCGTTGCACTGCACATTCTGTGTATTGCGACGACAAATATATATTTTATTCTATTAGGACTTTTGTTTGAAGTACACTGTGTTTAATGAGTGTTTTTTGAGGCAGGATGTTTATGCTCATTTGGTTCATAAGACATTATTCTGTTGGCATAACCAGACTGAGTTCAGGCTACTTTTCCCACCTCTGACCGAGTGTCTCCTCCATTACTGGCCTGGCACCATTCATCGGCATTATTGGTAAGTCCTACAGCACCACAGGCCAGCAGGGACACCAGGGTTCACTGATTAAACGTTTAACAGAACAAGTCATGAAAGAGGGCCGCTAAAAGCGAATGACTGATCAAAAACTTCACCCATGAAAGGCTGCACAAAGACTGCCCTTGTGCACCGCCGAGGCGCTAATGGGAGCTATCAGGGGTGCTTTCCCAGTGAAACCTTGGATTTATGAGCTACTCATGATTAAATCTTGTTAAAACACACTATTTTGAGTAGAAGATATACATATATCATTAAACCAAAGACTACTGTCGGGATTACTGGATTTATCCCAATTACATTTGTGTTCTCTCTGTAATGTTACATTATAAAGGCCTGTTTGGCAGCCTGTACGTGCTCCACAGGGGGGCGCCAAATCACCGTTGTGAGCTCCACTGAAAGAGAGGAAACTGGTACTAGCTGGACTTCACTATTTATCGCTCCCTATTGGAGTCATTTAAGGCAGCGGTCCCCAACCTTTTTTTGTGCCACGGACAGGTATCATGTAAAATACTGTTTTCACGGACTGGTATAGATACGACTAAAAACAAAAAACTCCTCTGAATTAGTGGGAGCCCTGCGCTTGTTTCCTTCCTAAGAGCTGAAAATATAAGATCTTTCAGACTGATCATTAATGAAATATAGTTTATTCTGTCTTTCTGGGTACCAAAGAACTCACGGACCAGTCCGCAGCCCGGTGGTTGGGGACCTCTGATTGAAGGCATTCCTGTGTGGACGGAGAGATTTGTAGAAACGCAGCTGCTGTAGATGGACGCGTTTTTCAAAAACTGGAGGAAAAAGTAGAACAGGCCTTAACTGGGACTCGTAGGGAGGGATTGGTTGTGGATCTTTTGTTTAACCAAGGCTTGTCCCGTGCCACTTTAGGACGACACTGAACAGATTTCCGGGCCATTTGTGTTACACACACACAAACACACACACACACACACACACACCAAGGTAGCAAAGTGATCCGGTTACTCCAGTTGCTCCCTCTTTCTGAGCTCGGAGGCGAAAGCAGTGCTGGAGTGAAAATAGCACTGGCAGCAGAGTATTCTCTGGGTGCAGTTTTGACTTGAGGGTGCGGTACAGTGTGTGCGTGTGTGTGTGTGTGTGTGTGTGTGTGTGTGTTTATGTTTGTGTTGTACTACAACTAAATGTCTTTGTTTGGAACGCAGCGGATTCGCTGTAAACAGTGGGAGAAGGCCCATCGGCCATGGAGTGCGAGAAAAAAAAGAAGAAATAAACGAAAACAAAGCAAGCAGACGGCACTCACCTCATTTATCTTCCTGCTGATTTATAGCAGAGAGAGCACCTTCTAACACACACACACACACACACACACACACACGCACACACATCTCTAACAATTACTGGCCGGTGATCCTGACACCCCTACACTCACGCTCCAATGATGCGCAACCCAGAAACACACACATACACACACATACACACAAAGAGGCTCACACGCACAT
>JBBPDE010000006.1:2154351-2173692 GCA_037974605.1 Nannopetersius ansorgii
AGATAAAAGAAGAGCTCAAGACAGAACAAGAATGAGAGGTATAGGGAAAAGAAGAAAATGAGCAAGAGAATGAGAGAGAGAGAGAGAGAGAGAGAGAGTGTGTGAGAGAGAGAGAGAGAGAGAGTGTGTGAGAGAGAATAAGAGAGAGAGAGAGAGAGAGAGAGAGCAACTGAAAGGCAGCGGTGTGCTTCATGGAACTGTCTTAGGTCCATTTATTTTAATCCCGACATGGTCCACATTCGCACTAAAGCTTTGGGTTGCATAACCGAAACAAGAAGTTCATAATAATCATCATGCTAAGCCTCCTGGCCATGGCTAAATTTAGACGGGTTTTCAAACGGGCCACTGGGGAGAAAGAGTGATTTGGACTTAGGAGAAAAGGCGCAGGATAAAAATGGACAAAGACGGCCCACAGGGATAAAGGGCATCAGTGAGAGAATAAGACAGCAGAGATTTACAAAAAAAACACGCACTCCAGAGCAAGAGGACGACGGAATGAGCGAGTTCCTCAGAGAGATGACAGGTTTCTCCGAATTTCTACGGATGAAGGGAAGGAGAAGGGCTCAAAAGAGGGGTGAAGTGTGGCCAGTCCAATTCATAGACCATTCGTGGAAACGAAGCTGCAAAAGCAATGCAATAATCTCCCATAGCTGTAATACAGGCACAGTAACAGAAACAGTCTAAGACAAGTAATAAAGGGGTCTTATAAGGGGTCTTTATTAGACAGACACTGATGTTATTTTTGCTCAGCTGTCACACTTAATTGTTTTAAATGTGGCCCTGTGGTAAAAGCAATTGCCCCCCGCCGGTCAATCTATCAATCAATTATCTAAATTCAGTCACTAATTGGGATTAATTGGACTAGACACATAGAGGCTGGATCACTGCCAAGAAGCACTTCAAGGCAATAGTCGCACAGATCTGTCCAATAACGCCAAGCTCTTCATGGAGCAGACTTGCGAATGTGGTTTAGGACTCAGTATGACTTACTTTGACCTGTCATACAACAGCAGGGCTGATCTCGGATCAGATTCCTCTGTATCTATGACTATTATGATCAGAAAAACTGAGCTCTCCTGCTCCTGAGGTGGTTAGTGAAATAGCTTCCTAACAGCATTCAGCTACAGGTTAATTTTCATGCCTTAAGTTGTACTGGCCTATAAACCACGTCTACAAGTCTACAAGCTCCATGAAGTCCTTTGCATTTTTAATGGGAAAATTGTTGGTGTTGTATTTTTACAAAAGCATTGGATGACTATTGACTTCTAGTGTCGACTGCATTAAACTTTTAGCTCCAGATCTAAACTATATCATTAGGGGTCCAAGCACGAAGTGCATAGGAAACCTATTGTTTTTCTACTGATTGTTATTTTTTCTGTAATTGCTTAACCCTCCCTAGGGTCACGGTTACCTGGAGTCTAGAGACTCACCCCACTGCAGACTCCACACACACACACACACACACACACACACACACACACACAAACACACAATCCAGGACTTGGATTCAATCCTCCAGCCCTGGAGGTGTGAGGCAACAGTGCTACCCACTGCGCCAGGATCTGAAACCATCGATTGTGAAAAAGGTTCTTATATACTTTGCAGTTGAATGTGTAATTATGGGACGTGCCTTTAAATGGAATAGGACTGAAGAACCCAACCCCTGGGGGTTAGCCCTAAGGGCCGAGGGGCCGGTTAAACAGACCAATGAGGCAGAGCACAATGGAGGGATGGAGGAGAAGCTCCAGAAGTGTGCCTGGCCATGTGGCTGGGGTAAAAAATGACTGGAAGGAGGAACGCAAAGCGACGGAACGAATACCTCCGTTAATCAGTGGCCAGACTTAAGAGCCGAAACAGTCGTGTGTGAGCATGTGTGCGTTAGCAGCTTCAGAGAGCACTGCTGTCCCGTCGTTTTACCCCCCTTCGGCGTGCCTTTGTGCCAGGAGGTCAGTCCCGGCCACCTGTATGCTAATGAGTGGCCTTCTCATTGTCAGGCCTAAAAAGGAGCAGCTTGTCGGAGTGTGCCACACTGGGGAGGGGGGTTTAAACAGGGACACAGACGGTCGCATGAGTATATGTGTGTGTGTGTGTGTGTGTGCACGTGATTGGGGTCAGACGGTGGTGTTTCTAATTGGTGACCCCAGCTGCAGGTCACTGAAGAGGAGTACAGATCACAATCCAATTGGCCTAAATCCTTTTTTTCAACAGATCACACCTCCCTGTTTACAATGAAAACACATTAGCATAAACCTCAGGGACTAATAACTTCAAACTCACATCTGCTCGCAGTCCTGCTCCCATTATACACCCGCAGACCACTTTATTAGGATAGCAACGTAGTATCGCTATGCTTAATAGTGTGATACTTCAATAATACCCTCACTGGCCACTTTATTGGAAACCCCTTTCTTGTAGCTCCAGCTGTAGTCCCTCTGCAGATCCTCTAGTCCTTCATCAGGGATGAGTTTCTGACCACAGGGCTGGAAGGTGGACCAGGTGGTGGACCATTCTCAAGCTACCAGCAACACCTGACATGTGTAAAAATCCAAAAACACAGCTGCACCTGCCCCACCCACAGATTAAACAGGGGACAGGGACATCTCTGTTGAGCCTTAGATACTGGTCAACACCAGTATGGAGGTGAGAAATTGACCAGTAGTGAATGGGGTACAGGGCCTGACAAATTATGCACCAACAGATGGGTTATGGTTTATAAATGTATATCTATACAGTGTACCTACAAGGATGTTGTTTGTAATAAAGAGGGCCATTAGTGTAAGCCCCAGGCTTGTGTTTCTAATAAAGTGGCCAGCCAGAGAAAACACAAGACTGGTGTTTCTAATAAAGTGGCCAGCTAGCAAAAGCACAAGACTGGTGTTACCAATAGAGTGGGCAGTCAGTGGAAGCACCAGGCTAGAGTTTCTGATAAAGTGGCCAAGTAAGTGTAAGTACAAATTACAAAAGTACAAAAAACGTAATGTGAGCAGTGAGAGGAAGCATCCGCTTGGTGTTTCGAATAAGGTGTCCAGTCAGAAGAAGCACCAGGCTAGTGTTTCTGATTAAGTGGCCAGTTTGAATGTAAGCACAAAGTAATTGTTCCTAATACAATGACCAGTCAGAGGAAGCACCAGGCTGGTGTTTCTAATAAAGAGGCCAGGGAGTGGAACCACCAGGTCGAACTGTAGGATGACAGTTCAATAAATGATAAATGATCAGACGGAAACACAAACACCCATTCATTAGAGCGCATTCTGGTTGCTTCAGCCTTTAATACTTCTTCCATTTCTTTTTCCATCGACACACACACCCCTAATACTTCGACTTTCGGGCCTATCCCTCTTTTGTTTCTTTATCCTACACACCCTCCTGTAGAGCCACCTGCCATCTCTTCTTCAATCTATCAATAACCCCCCCCCTTTCCACCCCCAGTTCCTCAAGATACAGTTCAAGACGTTTCCTCCACTCCTTCTTTCCCTTCTTTCTGTTTTGCTTTCTACCAAACCCTCGCCAACTCTCGCTCTGCTCTGGGATTCTCTTCTTTCCGTCTCCCCTCCCACACATTCTCTCCATCGCTCTTTCCTTGCTCCATTTTCAATATCGCACGCTCCTCGCCTACCTGATATCTCTCTCTCTCTCACTCTCATGACTTGTTATGCTCTATTAGCAACAGCGTAATTACATTCATGCAATCACTCACATCGGTAAACCTCAAAGACCAAAACAGTCGTGTGTGTGTGTGTGTGTGTGTGTGTGTGTGTGTGTGTGTGTCAGACTGAAACTGTGTGAGGAGGTGTTTCCAAGTTGCCAAAGCGTTGTTGTGTTTTTTGTTGATGTTACATAACAAGCAGCAAACCATAAATCTATACGTCAGGCAGCTGCACAAGCAAAGCCACTCTTCCATAGAAATACATTCAATAACAAGACAGGCCACGAAAACAGGAGAGTAGCTGGACTGCTGAGTGAGGAGGCGATGGAGACCTTGTAGGCTTTTCTGCTTGTTTACCAATTTTCTCCCCAATTTAAGGGATTTTTTGCACATTTACCACTTTTCTCCCCCAATTTAAGGCTTTTTTCTGTGTGTTCACCAATTTTCTCTCCATTTGAGTCCAGCCATTAGCCCAGTTTTACTGTGCCACTAATACCGGCCAGCACATGCTTTCTCCAAGTCACATGAAGGCCCACTGCATCTTTTCAGACTCCCACTCCCACGATATTACAGGATAATACTATGTGCTTGGAGACAAACACACATTTTGGGGGTTATGGAGTGTGGGGGCAAGGTGGGTGTGGTGACAAAATGAAAAAGGTGACCACTGCACAGCAAATATTAATGCTCCATATGACTAGCAAACACTGTGCTGGGAATGAAACTATCCGCCATTGCTGCTCTCATGGACCATTGAGTAAAATCAAGATGAAGCTAACAGGCTAAAAGGCTCCTCCACTGATAAACCATTTGTACCTTTGTAATCTTTTGTCTACTGGGGTAAAGAATGTCACATGATAGTCCTACAAACCCTTCCACCATCTTCCGCCACTTCCACTTGTCACTGGACTGTGTATGGAAGTCACACTACAAATTCTGCAAAAGTACAGAACTCACGGCTTCGTTTAATAGTAGCTTTGTTTGATAGTTCAAGGGAATTTTTGTCTGCTTCCATTCATCTCCACTGTGAACAGTTCTGGCATCACTCGGTTCTCTAGAATGGATCATTTCACATCTATCTTTAATCACTTGAACACATAAAATCGTACAAACATTTGAAATTCCCCTTTAATAAATTAGTCCTTTTATACCGTCCACTCACTAAAAAAACGTCTGCCTTACAGCTTCACTCTGCTGGTGTACAGTAACAGACTGTTGTCCATCTGTTGCTGTACTGTTTATAAGCCAGTTTCTGACCATAAGGCTGCTGTTGACCAGATATTATTTGGGCTCTGGGATGTTCTGAGCGCAGCAGTGACACTGACAGACTGGGGGAAGGTGTGGGATTGGAGAGTATCAGGCCCAGCTGTGTTGCTGGAGCAACATGGCGAGGTTGAGAGTGGTCCACCTCTCAAAAACATCCAAACAGGTCAGCTCTGGGATCAGCGCCTGACCATCATTACAATCATTAATTACAGGGAGAGTCCCCTTGCAGCAACTGAGGGTTAAGTGTCTTGCTGAAGGACACAATTGGGGGGTTTGTACCTGCAGATTTGTGGTCATCAGGTTCACAGACAAGTGTTTACCCTCTAGGCTACTACCACCTCTACAGTGGTACAACTACACTGTCCAACTGTGCACCAGTAAGATGGTGCTAAAAGGGTGGGGTTTTTTTCAACCTCTAACATACTGTTACACTGGAGAACCCATACCAGCTCTAATATACCTGACCCTACTAATTATCCATTGACAATCGCATCCTGAGCTAATGGGGCATTATTAGAGCACAAAAACTGTGGAAAACTAAGGGATCAAGGCTGGGAATCACTGCAGCTACAAATTAGGAGAGAATACGGGAATGCAACAGTAGCATTAGAGGAACGCAAGCAACATTAGCATGGCCTTAGAGCCCACATCACTTTGGATGAGAGGCTTCCAGGCTGA
This sequence comes from Nannopetersius ansorgii, assembly GCA_037974605.1. Lineage (NCBI taxonomy): Eukaryota > Metazoa > Chordata > Actinopteri > Characiformes > Alestidae > Nannopetersius > Nannopetersius ansorgii. Next base: position 2,159,942 of record JBBPDE010000006.1, read on the forward strand.
ATGGCAGAGTCGTTCACACCCCAATTCTTCACTAAAGCTGCTGGCCATTATGTAAAAATCTGCCTCTATATCTGTTCAGCTACTGCTGGGAGCACTGGACAATTATCCATTCACACTCGTCCACGCATAAACGTAAACACACACACACATACACACGGCCATTTAAAAGTTTGGGAGCACTTTCACAAATAATGCGGACTTACATTTGGTTCTATCTTGAAGAACAGGGTTGTGAAAAAGTATTCACCCCCTCCTGATTTCCTCTACTTATGCAAATGTGTGACATCTTTGTGTTTGGATCAAGGAGAACACGAAGACAACCAGTTTTAAAGGATCATTTCTTCTTTTGAAGGAAAAAAGTGGACTGCTTGTTTATGGTCCTGCTGTCACATCTCAGTGGAGTTCATACCAAATCCTCCTGCAGGAGCTTCTGGTAGAGCAGAAATCATCCATTATAGTAAGCGGTCCATGGCCCTGAAGCAGCAGAGTATCGCTAAACTTTCACACTACCACCACCATGTTTTACTGCTGGTATAATGTTCTTATTGAATGCTGTATACAGATATAAGAAATCAGTGCAAGCACTCTTTTACTACACTGTAGCTTCAAGATTCTTGGTTTGTCACACACAGTTGTAAAAGTACAACATGCAGTGAATTGTGCCCCTGAAACGTCTGAAAGAGAAAATTAAAGGCTAGAACGAATATAAATAAACATTACAAGATCATTAACGAGTGTAAACAAACATTTAGAAGTGTAAACCATATCTGAAGTGCACAGATGTACAGAGTAGAGGATGTACTCCATGATGTTCCCAAAAAGCGTCTTCCAAAAATAATCTTTGATGGCTGGTTCATCTGAATCCACACTGTATAAATTATTGTTGAATAAAGTAACAAAAAAATGATTAATATCACAGGCCACTCTCATGAGCGGTAGAGTATGTGCAGTCATTAGTGGACAGCATGCATCCGCGGATGGTGCGTCCTCCCACGCCGAGTTTTCTGGACACGGACAAAGATGAGAACAAAGAAGGCAAGTGGTGTGAGACGTGGCGTGTGGAGGAACAAACAGTGTGCAAAGAGAGGACAGAAGTTTCAAAGGAGAGCGAGAGAGAAAGGGAGACTGTGACTTCGTCTAAAATGATGCCCTGCACACTACATAGTGCCCTATTTTGTAGGTTTAAATTATTACTGCTATTCCACAAAGCACTGCAGAATAAATAAAGTATATTAAATAGTAAAGTGTATGAATAAAGTGGTGCCTTACAGTCAGATGTGAACTCACCACACCACACAGTGTGAAATTCTTTCTACACATTTAACCCATTCACCAGGTGAAGCAGGGGGCTGCCACCAATGAGGGGCCCTGTGGGGATGGTACCTTACTCAAAGGTACCTCAGTGGTACCACTAGCAGTCCAGGGATTCAAACCCATGACCTTCTGATAACAGGGGCAACCCCCTAACCACCAGGCCACCAGCCACCCGGAATATACTATCATATAGTGAAATTACTTTGTTTAAGTTACTTTATTTAAATGCCATGTTTGTTTCCTTTAATATAGAGCTTATAATGTAGAGTATAGAGTATTCCAAATATCGCTTCAGTGTAAGGAGTAGTGACTGAGGGACCATTTCTATTCCCTCTTGTAGTGTTTACATAATGCTCTAAAGTAGGGAATAATGATTAGGGGCCGTTGCTGTCCCCCGTAAACCATTTTAGGAAACAATTTCTGTTCCCTTTTACTGTGTACTGTATAAGATTCTAGGGATTAAGAGGCGGTTCCTGTTCCCGGGAATAGTGTTCTTTACAGTGTTAATGGTTTTCCAGTGTAGGGACTAGGGATTAAAGCACCGTTTTGAACACAGCGTGCGACATTCTCAGAGCCAGGCGCCGAAGCCAAAGGGAAGGCCTGCTGCGGCCTGATCTGTTAGCGAACATTTGGTCAGTGCTTTTTGTTTTTTTTCTCCTCTCGCCCACGCTGACCAGGCTCCAAAACTAGCCTCTAATCTGCTGCACGCTTCGGTCAGAAACGCCACAGTAACGTGATCGCGCACGTCTGCACACCTTTCCAGGTCACTAGGTAAATATGACAGAGACGAGTGTATTTAAAAAAAAAAAAAACTACACACAGGCTGGTGTTCGTATCCCTGTGGGCCATCACCATCAGCTCCTTCTGTCGTGAACTATGACCTCAGTGGACAATAGCTCACCTTAGCCTTGAGCTCTTTTTGGTTGTGTCTAATATCAAGTATTTTTCAGGATTTTCATTCAAAGTCAAAAGACAACGTCAGAAGTTTGCCATCATCCCGGGGACGTACTGAGAAAAGAAAAACAGCTAAAGGCCACAGACACGCACTCAGCCCTGACTAATAGGCCCAATCAGGAGGCTGTAGCAAAACGGGGCATGCACAAACCCGCCCAGCCAAGCCCAAAGTAGAAACCAACCAGACATGGGCTTTAATCACTTTCCACCTCTAACCTCCAGGGTTTTGGGTGGTTCTGTCTCTACTTTGCCCCCAAGCTATGCTCCTAAGCTGGGTTACAGACCACCATGATCCCCCTGGTGCCCTGGAGGAGGTGTGCTGGGGAGGTGAAAGGTGGAAAGGCCCGGCTGACTGTTAAAGGGATAGCATGACGCCCTTTCGAGGCTCTGGGGAGGATTACTGGGATTATTCGAGTTAACTGACACCCAGGTAAAGTTCAATGTTTTTGTTTTGAATGCTGACGTGCAACGCGTCTTCTCGACTTTCCAAAAGCAATATATCAGTCCGCTGTCAAGTGAGAAAAACTTCCCCGACGAATTTCAATGTAAGGCAATTCTTATTCTTCTAATTACACTGGCTGTGTTTATTAAAGGGCCTCCTTCAGGGAAACCGAGCTTCAGGAAAAAACAAATTTTGTACAGTATGTAAAACACTGAAGCTTATTTTTCACGTTCATACATGTAAAAAAATATGTTGCCAAGACAACCCTTTAAAAAATTTTTGTGATGTCACAAAACAACAACATATTTACATATCCATGCATTCATTAATTTGATTCTAAGGAATAAATGAAAAAAATCATTTTTTGGCACATAATAAACTAATTTTTTTTACAAACTGAGGAGTGAACAGTTTGTTCAGTCCTGTTTCCGAACAACATTAACATTTCGCAGAAGGATAAAAAATTCAGTTTTCTATGATAGAGTAATTATTAAGATGGAGTAATTAGTAATTAGAAGAATTAAGATGGAGTGTAAAGACAGAGTAATTAAAAGTATAAGAATTGTTGGATGTTGAAACTGAGCAAATCTTTCACGTCTGTAAAAAATAAGCTGCCAAACAACCTTTTTTTTATTCTATTTGTGATGTCACGACAAATAACACGTTTACAAATCCCCCCATTTATACATCTGTTTGACTCTAAGAGCTAAAAATACATTTTAGTTATGTAAAAAATGTCTTTACATTAGATTAGATTAGATTCAACTTTATTGTCATTACACATGTACAAGTACAAGGCAACGAAATGCAGTTTAGGTCTAACCAGAAGTGCAATAATATACATACAGCGACCCAGACGTTAGACTAACAATCACTGATTAGAGATGAGAGATCGAGGCAAATAAAAAACGTATATGATCTAATTTTTAAAACCTTTTTAAGTGTTGGTCATGAGTTTCGAGACTCTTGATTAAAAGGTTTTGCAATTTTCACAACAGCTCAGCTCCACTTTTCAGACGGGAGGTGTAAATCAAGAGGGCGTGGACAAAGGCGGTGTCTTCTCCTGTGATTGGCTGGCCGCGGCTGAGGGGGGGCGGGGGTAATAAAACCCCGCCACGCGCGGCGAGACTGTGTTGTTACTGAGAGAGAAGCGTAGCGAGTGACACAGAGAGTGAGAAAGAGAGAGAAGGGGCCCATTTGCAGGCTGTTTGCGCCTGAATATCTACAACAAATTTTTTTTTTTCTTGAAGAACCACTCCAGCGAAAGTTTGCCATGGATTTCCTCTGGCTGCTGTGCGTCCTGCTGAGCGCCTGGGTCTCATCGGCCGAGCGCCACAGTGTGTACTGGAACAGCTCCAACCCCAAGTGAGTATGGTCGCGTCTCAACCTGCATGCAAACACACAGAATAGTAGGTCAAAAAGCTAGTATACCACCACTGGCAGTGTATTCTGTAGTGCATTGTATTCACACACAAGTATGAATGTGTGGTGCTGGGATAGCAGCCTGTGTCGTTGTGTTTTGAGCTGCTGAGTTGAGTATTCTTACTTTTCATTTAGGCAGTTGGGGACCTAGTGTTTAGGGAGTTGCCCCTACGACCAGAAGGTCGTGGGTTCGAAACCCAGGGCTGCTAGTGGCACCACTGAGGTAACCTTGAGCAAGATACAGCCCCCCACACTGTTTTCCAGGCGCTGTGTTCGTGTTTACCCGCTGCTTCACTTGGTGAATGGGTTAAATGCAGAGAAAGAATTCACTGTTTACACTGTGTGCTGTGGTGTGTTCACATATGACAACAAATGGATACTTTAAACTTTACCTACACCTTGTCCTCACCTCATTTCCCTGCCAAAGCACTCTTATAATGGTTTATCCCTCTCCAACATGCTGCCTAAACAAAAGAGCCAGGGAAAGGGGGGTTGGGGCTGGAGGGGGGTTCACAGGGCTTTCATAGGGAGATTATGGGTCTGTTACTGTGGCCTACTTAGTTGTAAGCATTGATATTGTGTCAGTGCCGTGGTGTGTGCAAGTGGAGCAACAGAATGTGGCATTCAGCTGCAGAAACATAGTAAAGGTTTTCCTTTCTGAAGCTTTCCTAATGGCTTTTTTGTTTTTTTTAATCTGACCCTTAACCTTGTGATTGGTGGCTGTTATTTAAGCGTTATCTAGGATTCTAAGTGAGAGGGTTTGATTAGTGCGTTGCCATTGCTCACAGTCCTTGCTGGGAGATAAGGCAGCAAAGAACATGAAAACAAATGCCTAGACAGATGGACAGACAGATCAGATTAAATATACTCACTCACTCTGCCGTGTTCTGGCTCTCTCTCTCTCTCTCTCTCTCTTCCTCTCTCACATACATACACACACACGGCAATAAATAGATGGCCATAAGCAAACTAGACATTCATGTCTGTAGTAGCCTGCTTATTTTTACGGGAAGTCTTATATTACAGTGTGTTACCATGGGCCAAGCAGGCATACAGCTGTATCTGAGAGTGTTGGGCTTCAGGCTACTTGTTCTCCACACCTAGTAATCAAAATGAGCAGGGATCGATAAAAGATCTGTCTTTTGGGGCAATTTATCAGGCGTTATTGGGCTTTTAGAGTGAAACTTGAGAACCTGAGAGCTTTGCGCTGCGTCTTGCAGGTCGTTGAACTGCACCATAAACGGCTTTTATGAGTTTAATTCCCACATGTGGTTCCAAAGTAATCTTTGTTTTTCTTGAGAAAGGAATTGTCTTGATCTATTTCCTTGTAATAACATTGTGGTCTTGCAGTCATAACAAGCATTTGTAGGATTTTCAGTTCCTTCACTGGAAAGCGCTCCTGTTGACGTGACTGCTGGGGGGTAAAGGGGATGGGGATGGCGCAAGGCAGCCTCAGGTTGTACTATTAGTCACATGTTTCTGCCTTATCTAATGCGTCATTATTAATGTGATTGTGTAATGCTAGAGTTACCTAGAGTTTCCAGCTTCAGCCAGACTCAGCACAGCCTGACTCACCATCAGTCAGAGGAGAGAGGGAGGCGAAGCAACAGCTGATGAAAAAAAGAGAGAGAGAGATGGGGGATTGAAACTCTACTCTTTCAGCTAGGGAGGAAGAGTGGGACAGAAAAAGAAACGGGAGATGCTGAGGACTGAAGCAACAGGAAAAGTGTGCAGAAAGCATCATCTGTCTGTCTTACTGTCTGTCTTGTTATCTGAGAAAGGAGAGAGAAAGCACTCATCTGTAGTGAGAGACAAGGCGTATTGCATGCAAGCGGAGTGCCTCAAGGTGCAACCATAGGCCCAATTAGTTTAATCCAATATATACATACAAATCAACACAGTTGATTTAAGAATATAATTGTATGGAGTGGTCCATAATCTGTTTATACACCAGGTCAACATAATCCCATATTCTCCGCAAAAGTGAGGAGCGCAGCTATTCTGCTTTATCAATGATGTTAGTCTGTGGCTTTGTGTTCTTCATTGACGGTTCAGTTTAAGTCTTAATTTAGTCCCAGTGAATGTTCGGTGATCAATCAGAGCAAAAATAAACGCGTGACTATTCAGTCCCTGAGTGGATCAGGCAGGCGTGACTAATGGATGGCCCACGTTACAGATGTGAAGGTGTGAATGGATAAACAGCCAGACCACCTGAGTCTGCCTATAACTGGAATGCAAAAAAAAAAACGCCCAAGCTTTGCGTGTCCAAAATAAGAAACTCGTAGCGTGTTCATCACGTGTGGATATGTTTACGAGTGGGCGTGAAGGTGTGTGAGCATTAATGGTTTAATCCTTAACGTGTGCCTTTTGGAGAGTCGCCTCTCTGGTTTGGCAAGTGTGTGTGTATGCGTGAGAGTTCCCGACAACGCGCCTGTCAGGTCTGATGTCTTTACACCCCGTCTGCAGGGTTACAGGGGCCTGGCTTGTTTTTCTGACTCTTGCGTGCCTGTGCTTGCAGAGTTTTTATGCTTTAGGGAGAAAACAAAATGAAATTAGCAACAGCTGGACCCAGAGAAAATGCATTTGTTTTTCTTGGAGGCTTTACTCAACAGGCTTTCTCAAAAACGGAGCCCTCTGAAGGTCTGCAGGTGTTTTCTTTGGTGCAGGTTGTAGTTCATAGTGGACCAGTAAGTCAAAAAAGTGAAAAATTACTTAAGAAGGAATCCAAAAATGTTTGACTTTATAACAATTTCTCATGGACAGCTGCACTTTCTAGTCATACACAGGTGGGCAACCCCTAATAACCGTCTTTGTGTCCTGAGTTTGCGAAAGATTTAATGGATAGAGAGTAAGGGAGGGTTTTGAGGATTATATGGAAGCAGTGTGCCTCAGGGTCCAGTCCTGGGCCCAGTTATTATAATCACAATGTAATCCCATTAATATCATAATCTTTATGCCAACTTTATGAAAATATGTAAATTCAACAATGGTAAATACTCTATTTCAACTCAACCCTGTTTCATTAACTTTTTATTATGTTTATTACAGTTGCAATATACAACAATATTATTACAATAAGGTTTTGCTCATAAATAATAAATATAGCCATAGCCACAGTATTTTGCTTCTGGGGGATTGACTTTATACGTTGCCCTCTGATATAATGGTCACACACACACATACACAGGGGGGCAAGTATGGAATGTGTGATTTGAGTATATTTAGTAGGCGGATAGCCTGCCAGCAGACGTGTTGCTATACTTGACCATCAGCTGTCCACTCATCCGCTGGCCATTCCCCCTTGACTCTTGCTCTCCTCCCTATTCCGGTACCTGTCTGTTCCTCTCTCCATCCTGACTCCCTCACTCTGTTTGGCCTGCTGCGTTTACCTCCATTAAGCTTATTATTCCTCTGCAGAATCATCCTCATAAGCCCACCCTTGTATACAGGTTTTAAAATCTGTCCAGAAAAGCTAAAAAAGAAACTCTATTCTTGTCAGGAGACACAAGATTTCTAGCTTTTCTATTGGACCATCCATCCCAAAAGAGCACTAATTATAAAAGCTCAAGCCACAAATGAACTTGTCTTACCACAACCATAATACATAGCCTGCAGGGTCGCAGTGGTGTTTTATTGGGAGTTGTGTTTGGTCTTGGGCCGCAGGGCACTTTCCTAGCCTGCAGGCCTACAGCAGTGTTCTACTGAGAATGATGAACAAGGGAGCCAGCAGTAGCTCTAAAGTAGCACACGGAGGGATAAACACGCACTCGGACTCATTTTCATTCATGCTTATTCTTAGTAAGCATTGTCTTTCTTCTCCGAAGAGCTACATCTGTCGTCTTCCAGCACCCCCGCACAAGTTTCAGCGTTAAACTCAGGCGCTGTCCGCCGCCCTGCCATGTATGGCCCGCTATAATCTGTGGTACCGAGTTCAGTCAGATTACGGACAGATGTGTGTAATCCGGGCGGATGTCCCATTCACACCACCATCATTGCAGAGTTTTATTTATAGGCACACTAATCCAGCATCACGTAATCTCATCCCGACTTCATGTCATGTATGTAAAACATAATCCACCACCTTATGGGACAAAGTGGACCTGTTACAAAACACGCTTTACGGCCCATTTCTGATGCATTACTTCAGATTGGATTGTGGTATATATCTTCCATTTGGTGCCTCGAATAGCCATAATCCTAGTGATTGATGATGAAGTTTATTTATAGAAAAAAATATATTATACAATCGGTGAAATGCCGGTCATGTAGATCATGGATTTTCGAAACTGGGCCGGGAGCCCACCTGCTTTACCCATTTTAGTGTTCTTCTGCTCAAACACACACTTCAACCCAGGAAAGGCTTGATGATGAGATCATTAGATGCTTTGGGAGCAAGGAAAGCTCTGAAACGTACAGCGCAGGGGGCAGCAGAGTATGTATATTTTGACGATATGGTCTTGACATACACAAGGGGGTAGTTGCTAAAGTACCTTTGTGAGAAAAGTACTTTCTATTCAGTTTTGAGATCTTTCATTCTGTTTGGTAGGTTAATCTCCTGGACTGCTTTGGTGTCGCTCCAATCTGAACTTTTTATTTACCCCAAAAGAGAAGAATAATGCCTAACCACTCATGTTTCCAGATGCTGGGTGTACTCTTACATCTATTGAAGTTCTTTTACTCGAGGATGGGCTCTGGACATGCCGGTATTGTTTTGTCCCCATTCTGTTGTCCCTCATTTCTTTCTCCACGTCCCGTCCTGCCCCGCCTCACCCCACACCCCCTCCACCCCCTCTCCTCCTTATCTTCGTCCCAGACTTCTTCCCTCTCTCCCGATCCTGCTTCATCTCCATTCTCACAGTCCCACACTCCATTCTCTTGCTTTCTGTAGTGTTTTTCCACGCCATCTCTTTTCTTCGTCTCCCACGGTGATTGCTGTTTTGATTCTCACCACACAAAAGAGCTGCAGCTTTCCTGTCTTTGCTTTTGCAGTGTGTTTTTAGGGAGGAGGGCTGTTCTCCGACGTGAGGGTTAAACGTGAGAACTGTGAACTGTGTAGTTTTTTAATTAGCACTGATTGAATTAGCCCACGTCAAGCTGAGCCATTTCCCTTTAGAGGTTTAATGTGGCTCACTGTTGCCATCTAGGGAGCAACAGAGGTAAATCAATATAGTAATTACTTTAGAGTTGATTGTTTTTGTTTTTGTTTTTTTCTTTTTTCATTACCTAGAGATGACACAACAATAATAGCAGATTGGTCTATTGCATAACAGACTAGCATTTAGCACCCCTGGAGCTGACTTTCAGCACTGTTCACAGCAGGCCGAAGAACCACAGGACGACATACCAGCCAGCAATTAGCAATCCTTTTGAGAGAGGGGGGGGAATATAAAGCAGGGACACAAATGGGGGGCGGGGTGAAGGGTCAGACAGAGAGAAAGGAGCGTTTCTCTCAAAAATTAGTCGGTATGAAGAGGCCCCTGTTTATAATGTGATCTTAAATAGGAAAAGAGGAGAAAGAGCGAGGGAGAGGGGGATGGGCCAAGTTGGGAAAGATAAAAGATGGACAAAAGGGAGGAGGAGAGATGGGACAGTGATGGATGGGATGAAATTTGGGGGCTGCAGAAAGGAGAAGGCTATCTCCAATGAGTTTTTAAAGAAGTGTCTGTCTGACATTGTTGAGTTTAATGCACACATACACAAACCAGCAAGGTGTAAAATGTATTGTGTGTTAATTTTGGTATATTATCATTTGTGGTTATAATCTGTAATTATGTATAATTAATATGAATCAATCCAGTTTGCCATTATTTTGAATAAACAATAATAATCACATGATCACTAAAATCCCTTTGTTAATATTTACCATCAGCCCTTTTCCCCATTTGTGGGGTTGAGTTAGTAAGGCTTGGTGCTGGAGAGTCGAAGGTATGCGATCTGTGGGCTTGGTGCCGTAATCCTACTTTCGAATAGTGGATTAGCTGCTTGGCATTCCAGCCCAGTCCGCAGTGGCTGGGCTAATTACCGCCATGATAGCCAATGAGTGACAACAGAGGAGCAGTGGTGAACTGGGGAGGTGCAGAGAGAGCAGGGACTGCTGAAGGCTTAATAGCAGTGGTGTGCCTCAGGGTCCAATCTCGGGTCTGTTTATTTTAGTCCAGATATGATCCATATTCATGCGTAAGCTTTAAACTACATGAACAAAGCAAGAGATTCATCATATCAGCTCAAGCACATGCACCAGAAAAGTGATTCCAGGGGGAAGGGTAAGAAGAATTATCCGCTTTAACGAGAATTAGAGAATTAACTGCTCAGCTCGGCCAGCTTTTCCAGTAAGAGACCCTGAGACTGGGATTTCCCCGCAAATTGCAATGGAGGCCCATACAGTGTGTTCGAGTTTAGTGTGTGTGTCTGGGTAGACAGATTTTATCACTTGATAGTGTAAGAATAAACCTCCATAATAAGGCCTCAGTGCTTGTCCTGACACGTCGCCCCCATTTAAAAGGGAGCCCACAGGTGTGTATTCAACTGCTGACTGCTGCCATAGCACAGTTGGTGTGGAGTGCATGTGTTTGGTGCTGACTGTCTGAACATGTTATGTTGTGTGAGTGTGTGCGCCTTGCTGACTGTGTGTGTGTGTGTGTGTGTGTGTGTGTGTGTGTGTGAGAGTGTGAGTGAAACATCTGACCCTGCACTTTGACTCTGCTGACCTGCCTGACAGCTCCGCAGCTCAAGACATTCCAGAGAAAAAGAAAGATTTGACCCAAAGGTTGAACCGTGCCATCATTTCAGGGAGACACACACACATACACCCTGCCTGACACAACATCTAGCTACTGGATAGTATCAAGGTACAGATTCTTAACAGACACACTCCTAGGTCAAAGGCCAGTGGTCCACGGGCACATACACCCTGTCATTACTGTTCTATTCAATTCCTATATTGAAGTGAAATAAACCTCATAAATCACCATTTATTGCCTCTAAAAGGTCCTTAACAGAAAGTTATTACATGAAATGGTTACGAAGACACTGCCTGATGCTTGAGACACTGAAGGTTTTGGCTTAAAAAACGATTCATGGTAGAGGGACACATGCAGGGTCTTGAAGTAAAAGTAGTCCATATTTGTGTTGATATACCACCATTTTATCTTAACATTACACATGTGTTGGTTCACTGGTGGGTTAGGAAACTAAATTAAATGGCTGTTTCTGTGTGGTTGACGTAGTGACCACTGTTAGTGGAGTTTCTCTGTAATAAAGCTCTCTAAATGACTTTATTTACATAAAAAAAGTTTAGAATTTTCATCTACATTAGATAAGAACTAAACATAGGAATTCCCTTGTTCGAGAGATGAGTGATAGGACTAGAACGAAGAATAATCTCTTTAGAACTTTACGTTCTTTGGACTCCCGCACCACCTCCCATCACTAACTGTCACACGGGAACGAGGGAGCGAGTGTTTGAAGTGCCTGATCGCCACAAGGAAAAGAACAACAAGAACGGCGGTGTGATTGTAAGGCCTGCCATGCTTTGGCCTCAGAGCGGGGCTGGCGGATGAAAACAGGTCTGGGAAAATGATGGTGGATGGGCTTCTGGGGTGGAGGCCTCTGAGTACAGGACAGCGATTTGTTGAGTTTCCCTCTGTAACGTTCGCAGAAGGCAGAAGAATGGTTTGATTGAGTAATTAATTAGAATAATAGGTGGACAGAATGCCACACTGGCTCTGTTCCCGTCTAGGATGGGTGTTTGGGTGGGGGAGAGAGAGTTAATGACACCTCATTACAGCTACTCTCTTGTTGAGAGAACCATACTGGAAACAGACCTCAAACAGGTCCTAATCAGCTTCAAAGAAAGGGCTGGTGGGGCGGGGGTGACAGTCGGAGAGACAGCCTGGCTGACTGGCTGGAGTGAGTTTGATTGGGTGGGGCGGGGAGACTGTCAGCAAGAATGAAATGCCACATGTTTATTGGATTGAGCAAAGAAATGTTTTTCAGCTTACCTAGAATGGCAGACCATGACTATTATAACTAAGGATTTAAAGATCAAAGTATGGTCACAAACACATGGAAAGCACACCTCTATCAACAGTACAGTATACAGTATAGCAGGCGTTTGGCGTTATAGTACTACGTTAGCGCTGAGCTTAAGTAAAGAGTCCTGGCAAAGAGTTGATACAGTTCACCATCAAACCGCTGATCATATTCACAGTCAGTGAAGGATCTTTGATTTCCAGGAGGTGTGGAGTCATTGCTAATTGTACATTGTCCATTGCTAATTGAGGATTATCATCAATGGCTTCTATTACTTGTTGGTTGTGGAACTCAGACACTAAACTGGCTTAGTGCAACGATTCCATTGGTGACGTTACGGAAAATATTACATTGTATTTGTTGAAATACCACTGAAACCGATAGGAATCTTTTTGCCCATTTAGATTTTACTGTTGCTCTCATTGGGCTAAACTGACATGACCTGATGGGCTTATACTTGCTGGAAGCTGAATGCTGAGTATTCATAGACATTCACGCACAAAAACACAGAATGTAACACACACACACCCCATTTTCCCACATGCTGAAAAGTCAGCAGGCTTAGCAATGTATACACCCTGCCGTTTGAACAGGGCATTGATTACAAGCTGTGCGAGACCGAATGTAATCCAACATTAGCCTGTACTAATGAGGGCAATGGAGTGAGTGTGTGTGTGTGTGTGTGTGTGTGTGTGTGTTTGTTTACCCTATTCTGAATAGACTGCAAGGTTGTTTTGACTGGTTTTCTAACAAGAAAAAACGTGTGAGTGTGTGTGTGTGTGTGTGTGTGTGTGTGTGTGTGTGTGTGGTTGATGGGGGCAGGAGCCAGAGTGTCTCTCAGAAACCAAGGGTCCTGAAAACAACAACATGAGAGAAAGTGAGAAAGCAGGAGAGAGGGTGGGGAAGACACACTTACATGCTTTGATGCACACACACACACATACACATACAAACTTGTGTTTTGTGCCAGTTAGGGCAGTGGATCCCTTGGAGGCACTGGGTATGTAAAATGCAAATCAGAAAAGTCGGATTTACAGCATAGTAACAGCCACAGAGACGGTAGCCAATCACACGCCTCGTTACTCAGTGGGGTCTAAACGTTGCCGTGCAACCAGGCCTCAAGGTGGCCATAGGAGAAGTACACGTTTTTAATAAACAAATTGGTTATTCTTGCAAAAAGTAATCAAAGATGCACGTTTGCTGGCTTTAGTGGTTGAGGAAAATGTCAATTGACTGAATGGAACTCAAGTGTTTGTGCAATAACAGAAATGCCAGCTGTGAAGGCATCATCATGACAGTAAAAACGAGAGGAGACGGCCAGAGACAGAGAGTCATAAACACACGGAGGGGGAAGGATGAAAGCAGAGACGCAGCCTGGACGTCTCCTTCACTGTCTCAGAACTGACTGGACTAAATGAATAAGACTGTAGGACTTATGGCACGAAATTGGTTACAGATTGTTGATAGCAATCCTACATTTTACTGCTGCCAGCATTCGTTAGTGTACATAACACCTACAAATGGCTCATTTGTATTTGTATAAGCTTATTCCAACAAACCATATATATATATATATATATATATATAT
>JBBPDE010000006.1:2242911-2254917 GCA_037974605.1 Nannopetersius ansorgii
ACACACACACACACACACACACACACACACACACACACACACACACATTCACCCTAACAGCGCATGCAATGACCACAAAACTGTCTTACTAATGTAAAAAGCGTTCTAATTCCTAGGCTTGATCTTTGTTTGTTTTTTTATATGCAAATGTGCAAAAGTGCATATCGTCTCATTTGCATATCTAAATGTAATGTATTTGCAGAAGCGCCAATATACGAAGCACACCCGTAAGAATGTCAGCGATCAGCTGGCAGAGATGCACTCACCCGTAGCGTCTCGCCTTAATCGCTATCCTTAGGGAGCCAAAGATACGGCAGAAATAAAACAGGAGCCGACCTGAATGATAATAATATAAATGCTCAAGTATTTATTCAGCATGTTAATATTCATCCTGTGTTTAGTGTTTGCTTGTCTTGGGCTTTTTAAGGCGCCGGAATTGCTGTTAAAATAATCTTTAGCAGCGAAATCCTTTAGGTAGCGGTTTTAGGTCCCCATGAAAACGATATAAAGCAGTGTTTAGAATCTGCAGGACTTCAGTCTCTCGTCTCTGGTGTTTCCCGAGTTACGTGTGAGAAAGTCCGGGTGGAGAGCCCACTGTGTTTGTTACTGATTGCACAAACTGGTTTCACAGCCTCATTTTAACTGCTGGATGAAATGAACTGTTCTGACTGCAGTTCTGACTCCATGAGTGATCACTGGTCACTTTATCACACTTCTGTCTGTATCATCCACCACTGACGGGCTGACGTGTGTGTGTGTGTGTGTGTGTGTGTGTGTGTTGTCCTTAATCCATAAGTAGTTTAGATGTGTCTGACGTTTGAGGGCGTACATCTCTCTCTCTCTGTATCTCTGTCTCTCTCTATTTCTCTCTTTTTTCATTTTGCTCTCTCATTCTCTACATTTCTCCCTTTATCTCCCTTCCCTCTCTCTCCTTCACCATCTCTATTTTTCTCTCTCTCTTCACATCCTTCTCTGTCTCTTACGCCCTTCTCTCTCCATCAGTCTCTTGCCCTTGTATTCTCTATATACTTATTCTCTCTCCTTTTCTTTCTCTTTATTTCTCTCTCTTCAGCTCCCTCTCTGTCTCTTACTCTTATTCTCTATCTTCCACTCTCTCTCTTGCTCTCTTTCTCGCCTGTCCGACCTTTAGCCTGTTTTCTCTCTCTCTAAATCACTCTTCCTCTCTTTTCTTCCTGATGCTTTTATTTCTCTTCTCTCTCTCTCTGTCTCACCCACTCGTTTTCTCTGCTGCTCTGTTTCTCTCGCAGGATTCCTTTCCTCCCCTCTTGATAATTATTCTTGGTCTCAGTCTCTTTCTCTATTTTTCTCTCTCTCTCTCTCTCTCTCTCTCTCTCTCTCTCTTCTTCAAACACACAGACCTGTGTTAGTTCTCTCGTAACCCCCCCCCAAAAAAAACGCTCTCTCTCTCTCTCTGTATGTCTTACTCTCTTTTTCTCTCTCTCTCTCTCTGTCTGTCTTACTCTCTTTCTCTCTCTCTCTCTGTTATTGTAGTGGGCGGGCGAACGGGGGAGTGTTATTGGAGAGGGAGAGAAAAGCGAGTGAGTGTGAGGAGAGATGAAATGAAAGGCTGTAATAAAATCTCTTTATTTGAGATCGAAAAACGGCGGAGTGAGTCAAGCCTGCACATGAATAATGGCCGCGGTGATTGTATACCATTATAGCCATTATAAAACAACACAAAAGGAGGCTGTTAGTGCCACGTCGCCTCTCACAGCAATTAAGGGGCTTTCTCCCAGTACATTACGGCCGAGCATCCCAGTCGCGTCTCACCGACAGGGCTCAACACACCCCTTACGCTGTGGGTGTCAGGTAAACCAGAATTCTGCCTCTGATACAATTACCATGTACGTCTGGTCAGTATATTGTGTCCTTATAGTACGTTTTTTTACTGGTAAATACTTTAGGAATACAGAACAAGATTCATAAAGTCTGAAATAACAGCACTACTCAAGTCAGACAACTGTAACACCTGAACATTAAAAGTATGCAGTGTAGGAGATAACCTAAAGGCGAAGAAGTAGACATGACTTCACTATTGCTAACTACAAATCGATAAAAATGTGGACTTGATGCATTGAAATGACTTTAATTGCGATTAATTGCATCCCAGCAGGGCCGTCACTATGGGTTAGTAATGGAGTAATTTTGATTATTCATTTGAAGTAGTCATACAGTTTTAACAGCATCCATTACATTTTCTTTATGTTCATGAAATGTGTAGATAGAAACACACTCATTTGTGAGCTCCTGCTGGTGTGAGTTTGCTCTCTTTCAAAAAGATGTTAGCCCCCTTGCACAGAAGACTAAGACCACTGAACACAGCTGTGCATTCCTTGTTTAAAATTCAGATGACAAAGTAATCAGTAAACTAACTGAGATGGCCTGATATTGAAGGACGGTTGACAAGAAGCCAATACTGAAGAAAGACATGCCTGGACTTTCCCAGAAAGCACCAGAAGGCCCCAACTAAAATGTGGGATGGAGTTTTGTGGTCAAACTCCATCCAGAAGTGAAGTATGGCGGTGGTAGCATCATGTTGATGGGACTGAACTTCTTGTTCAAATTGAGGGACTGATGGATAGCGAGGAGATACTGCAAGACAGCCTGCTTCAGTCTAACTTTCAACAGAACAGTGGGATGAGGCTAAACAACCCAAAATTGTGGGAAAAAACAAAAAATTCAAATGTTAAATAAATATTTTATAGTTTTGTAACAGATTTATTCTTTGAACCATGAATATTAATTTATGCAATTGCAAGTACACACAGTCCCAGCCAGAACGGCAATATTACAAAATATTGGTATAATAATTTCTTTTGGTGTTTTGGTTTCGTTTTTCGACCAAGTGTTTTCTCATTTTTCCTCAATTTTCAGTTTCAGCCAGAAAAAATCATTTCAATGCATCCCTAATACAGATAATTTATTACTTGTAGTTTCCATCTGAAACTTGGTTCAGTCAGTCCTTCCTTAATTGTGAGTTTCACAAATTCAGACAACGGCTGCAGGAACTGAGGAGGGATCTGGAACTGAACCTGTGTTCTCCTTTTACAAACAAAACAAATCTTGATGCATTTTTGCAGCCTCCCTGTTTGTTTGCATGTATTCTAATTATCATCCTCAGAGTAAATACTGGAAGAATTGTTGAGTGCTGGAGTATTTGAAATATTAGAGTAATTAAAGCATTAGAAGTGCTGTATTTAAATATAAAGTGTTGAAGTTTGTAAGAAAGAATCCATATGTAAAAGTGGGAGTACGAGTTTAAAAGTTTAGCGTGTGTACATGCATTACCCCATGCGTGTGTGTGGTGTTCTCTTTATGTGGTGATTTTAATGTAAAGTGTCCTGAAAGCCGGATTAGAGAACTGAATTGTTTTGCCATCGTTTGGAAGAGGCACTGATACATCATGCTGTATTGATGCACACCATGAGAGGTGAAATGGAAGAAAGAAGAGAGAGAGAGAGAGAGGAAAAGAGAGTGATGGCTATTAAAGAGATGTAGCAAGGGTCTTCTTTCACACTTGTCTCGGCCGCGACTACCAGGGTGACCTCAAGTATTGATTATTGATAATCGTCCACCCACACACGCTTACCCTCCCACACACACTCCAGCTCCTGATGAGCGCTTTTATTCTTCCTCTAGAGCTGAAGATGATGGGGTGTGTATGTGTGTGTGTGTGTGTTTGTGTGTCAGCTGCTTTTGAGGGGAGGGAGACAGGAAATTCCTGTTGAGACGGCTCAATGTCTGTAAGAATATCTTCACCCCCCTCTCTCGCTCGCTCTCTCTCTCGTTCTCTCTCTCTCCTACATTAGATCAGATGATGGTGGGAGTGCAGGTTGATGCATTGAATTGCACTGAAAGATGTATTGAATTTGCTCTATTCAAATTTGCACATGAATACAGTATGTAGCATCAACACGACCACCGTCTTTCAACCGACACACCTTTTCTTATGAAGGGAAATGTTGTGCCCATTAAAGCTTTATTTTAAGGATTTTCCCACATATTTTGTTACTCTGTGCTTGTGGTTAGTTACTGGGTCCTATTAAATATTTTTATCCACCTCTCTTATTGAACACAGTATTTTGTATATATAGGAGAGTGTACTGAGTATAGTACAGTATAGTTTGACTATATGTTTATATTTTCTATTGTCCTTGTCTTTGTGTCTCTGTTTGTCTGTGCAGTTGTAGAATATGCGATTTCCTCCAGGATCAATAAAGCTTTCTGATTCTGATTCTGGATGAAGAGCAAGATTGGTCATTTATGATTCTTGGTTGGCTCTGAGTTTGTGATACTGTATTGGAATCAACCTCTTAAACAAATAGAAATAGACAAAATCTGTGCTTCTGCTTGACACAGTCCAATTTTCATTGGGGATTCTTCACAGTTTTCTCCTCAGTTAAGTCAATCAGTTCCACTCGCTCTCAAAGATTCCCCCGTTAAATGATACCAACAATGCTAGGAGGGCGAAGGCGAGCACAAGCTTCACTAAAATCACGTGAAGCACCCCTGCATGTTTCCGAGCTGCCGCTAAATATCTGTAGAGTCTAAATAAAGTGGAAAGATTACTTTCTCTTTAACTATGATCTTGAATAGTCACATATCTTAAGCCTTATTAACAGCTATTACTTTCAATTGTGACAAATATTGTAAGAGGTTATTTTATTAAGGCTGTTGTTGTTGTTGCAAAAGGCCTATCACTCATAAAGGAACCCCATGATTATTTTTGGCAAGTGATCACAAACACATACGCATTTCCACCAACATTTTATTGCACTGTCCTGCTGGTGTGGGTTTCCTCTCTTTCAGTGGCGCATGAAACTACTGATAATTGCTCCCCCTTATGGAGAATTTTCACACTTGTAACCTGTTGTAACCAAATGTAACCAGGCTCAGATCCACCATCAGTCACACTTGATGCTACACGTACACATCAAGACTACCAAACTAAAAAGGGCACCCTTTTTGTGCAACAACAGGTAGTGTAACAACAGGAAGTGTAACCACAGGTGAAGTAAGAGATGCATTCATATCTGAGCTACACCTGTTTGACCTCAGTTTTAGTTTTCAGGCTGTAGAAGCAAGTTCGTGATTAGAGCATCCCCACTCGTTATACACAGTACTTTGGACAGTATGTACATTTTGATGTATTACCTTGTTCTCTGTGTGCGCTCAGACAAATGAATAAATAGTATTTAGCTCTTTGTAAGGACCTAATGTCTCCAGTATGAAAAAAAAAATGTATTTAGTTTTGTGGTTATAAAATAGATACATATTTTACAAGCTGCTATTATAAAACATAACGAGTTAAAAGATGAATACAAAGCTAAAAGATTTTGCCTTCCAGTAATGCTACATTTATCTCCAGTAAATCAAAACAAATGCAAATGCCCCCACAAAGATAGGAATACAGACACATCTGTGTGTACGTGTGTATTCCTCAGGAGATCCCTGCTTCATTCACACTCCCGGCACATCCCTCCTTCCCAAAATAGACAGATAACACCAGTAGAAGTGAGGGAGACGGGAAAGAACGCAGGACGAGGTGCAGAGAGAGTGAATCACGAAGTGATATTGTTATCGCGTGTGTGAGTATATGTGTGTATGAAAACCCCCTCGTGTTGGAATCTCCCGTGTTTTGGCGCCTTCTTTGTTGCAACCAAACATCATCATTTATTAAAGGGGCCACATTCTGGTACTTGAGTGAGTTTATAAAAGGCTGATATGAAAAGATCACAAGTGTGCATGTGTAAATATCTCCATTCATGTAGTTTGTAATGCAGAGCCTTTCTTTATGGTAGTCATTTTGCTTTGCTTTGCAGTTTGACACCTATAGCAGTATCCATACCCAGTTACTGTAGTGTGTGTTTAGATACTTTTAATGTTGAAGAAAAACGATTGCGACCACCCCTTGCAGGGAATTTGGAAAAAAGGTCGTAGTATACTTAACCCCCCAATTAACATTGACATAACCTTGACATAACATTGTCCAAGCGAGGTTAGATGTCATACGTTGTCATGACAGGTTACGTCATTAATATAACAGTGTCATGTTACCATCACTGGCATTTTTCATGCCTCATATTGTCATAAATTGTCACGGTGGAAGGCAGAATATTGAGTGAACTGTGCCCACTGTGTAGCGTGGAGGAAGGACTCGGACGTGAGAAGACATGAGAGAGTAGGTAAGCCACGCAGTTATTCTCAGAACGCTCCCTAACGGACTTAGAGTCCACACCAAGTTAAACTCGCGTTCTGAACACACATAGGAAGTATATAAACGACTCAGAGAGTCAGAGTACTCATGGTACCATGGAGATGAAGGGTTGGAGTTGAATTCGGGTAGTCGAGACACGCGGGCATGAAGCTAGCAACTTCAATGTCTGTGTGAGGATACTGGCCTTATTTCCTGTTTATATACTCTACGTGAGTCACTTCCGATGCCGATTGACATCACGTGACCCGGTGTGTGACATAAATAATGTAAAAATAAAGTATTATGTTGTTTCTATTGCTGTGCAACACTTTACAATTTGCCCGCACCAGAGCTGCCTTCTCAAAAAGCTTATGTACGGTAGGGATGTTGAAATTAATCACATAATCGATGCATCGCGATGCAGACGTGGATGATTCTGCATCCATGCAAAGGCAGAACATAATCAATTATATCATAATGGCATTGCTTGATTTTCTCAGTGCAAAAAGCACCAAGAGAGAATATGCTGTGGGCTTTGTAGATTTCTCACTCAGAGACTTTTAAGATTAGCCTTTCCTCCAAACCCACTTTGTGTTTGTTTGTGTGTTTGTGTTTAGATGGGGCAGACCGAACACTAGCCCGCTTCAATGCTTTGAGTCTATTGGTCGCATGAAAAAGCGTCACGCCGCACAGCGCTCGAAGTTCAACTTTAACCGCAATTCGCACACAAGCAAGCCATAAAAAATCGGTTTCAGAGCAAAGTGCGGCGCATGCCACGTGGTCACGCAATAAAAGGTTTCCCCCACAACCTGCAGAAGTCCGCCACAACCTGGTCACTGCAGGAAGGTCCACTCTCAAACCAATTAGTGTTTACATTTTCCGTTTTCGTTGTATTTGTATTTCTGTATGTTTGTGCAGTATTTGAAAAAAGAATGTGAAGCAGGAACAGCTCTACGCTGGAGCAAGAGGGGCGGACAAACGTCGAGAAAGAAAATAACAGATTACGTGATTGCTCTTACACTCTTACACTTAACAACTTTAGTAACAACGACTGCACCCATACACTTTCCATTACTGGAGATCAGTCTTTCATGTTGCAGTGGCCCACTCTTCTTTGCAGAATTGCTTTACTGGAACATGAGCTGCCCCATTAAGGTTCGAGCACAGCATCTTAATGGGGTTTAGGTCAGGACTTTGACCAGACCAGTCTGTTTTGTTTCTGACATTTAGAGGTGGACTTGCTCTTGTGCTTTAGGTCATGGTCTTGCTGCTTGACCCAACTGAACAGGCTGAGACCAGTGGTCCTCCTGCGTGATTCTTTTAACAGCGGCAATCCGACCCTGAAGTATCTCCACACTGTCACGCTACCACCACCATGTTTTGACTGTGTTTTATGGTTGAATGCTGGGTTAACCTCAGACGCTTTTCATAATTGACTCAGATGTATTCTGAAAGGCGTGGGGGTCTTCTTGTCAGTGGTTGCTTTCTCAATTTGAAACGTTCACCACTGAAAGTCGGCAATCCCTATTAGGTTGAATAGCCTATCCAAAATGGCCCAGCTCATCTTTTGTCTTTCCTTTTATCGTTTTGATTGTTCTTGTGAGTAAAACAATTGATTATCTTGAATGCCGAATGATTCTAAGCTATATCAAGTATCAAGTTGATCTTACTTGACTCATTGTTTTAATTCAGTGTATTTTACTTTGACCTAATGTTTTTTCCATGTTCTCTCTACACAAAATAGAAAATGACCGAAAACCTTGAGATAAAGACACAATTTGTTTTAAAGTTGACAACCTAAAATACGTGGTATTGTGAAGTATTTGTGAGATATGGCAATAAGTTACTCCTCCCACTATGCACCAGTTCTGCTGTTAGCTAGCTTTGCATAATCGTTTATTTGGAATAATTTGTTCACACTGCCCGAGATACCAAGATATGACTCCAAAAATATGAATGACAATTAATTAATGCTTCATTCATGGTAGTTCTGTGAATATTTTGAATATAATGGAAGTCTGGTTTGCGATTGAAGATTTAAAATACCATGGCTGCTTATATTGGACCAGTAATGCTCCACATATACTAGGGCTGGGCGATTAATTGAAAAGTAATCGAAATTGACATTCAGAACCTATAATCGATCAACTTTTTCCACGTTGATTATTTCGATTACCTTTAAAAACTCTACCGCGTGTGGAGTCACGTGACCCCGCTCCGTTATGTTATGTTATTCCGCCGACATGTCGAGCACGGAGAGCTTAAACACTGAGACAACTGAGCAACTTGTCAGTGAACTATGAGGGCAAATAAATAAATAAATAAATAAAATAATCGTTCATTAATCGTAATCCAGTTAAAATGTTCAATTAATCGAGATTTTGATTTTAGGCCAAATTGCCAAGCCCTAACATATACTCATAAGTACATAATATGGTTGATTCTGGAAACACCAAATTTTGCGTCTTTAGTTTTGTGCTGGTTAATAGTCATCCAGTTTGTTTCTATAAAAACAACCGCAAAACTGCTCTCAACCTTTATCCAGGTCTTTACATTACTATTTAACTTCAATGTGCAGCTGGATGCAGTGCAGCCTTTTTAGGCCTGTTTTTTCAAACGCCTTCAGGAAAATCCGTTATTGTGGCGACAACTATCATAAATACTAAGGTTTTTTTTTAAATATTCAAATAGTCATTAAATGCACAAGAGACAAAAAGAGAAACACCAGAAGACTATAAGTTCAGGTAGGACAAGAAACTGAAGAAAACACTAAAGCAGCAGTACAGTAATTTATAGGACAAGACAACATACAGTGCAGTCGGTAGGAGAATCAACAGCACCAGTGTGAGTGACTACTGTATTTTTATATACTGCATTCTAGCATCAGTCATTCTATGTATAATGCAAAGACAGAGATACACAGCAATACATAACTGTGCAAACGTAGCAATAGGATTAGAACAGAAATATAAGAGCAGGTCATACTGTGTCCTAAATCACGTCCACAAGTCTGATTGACCTGAAGAGCTGGATGTGGGTTGGGAGAACAGATTGGAGGGTGTGTTAATGGAAACCTTTGGGTGGCTATTGGTTTCTAGTGTTTGCCTCTTAGTAGTGCTGAACTACAGAAAAGCTGGACGTGGCTGAGTGACTACATCTGGAAAATTGTGTAGATTTATTCACCGTATATATGCACAAAGCATGTTACTGAAAAATATCCCAACAACTCATGACCTAATGTTAAATAAGCACTCACACTTGTGCAAGGACACACACTCTGCATGGATAAGCTCAATTACTCTCTGACTGACGTGTACGCGCACAGTTGATTGCACTCCGACATACACCATTACACTCCTAAAAACCCAATTAGAGAGAGGAAGGCACACACATATGTGATCACATAGACACACACACACACACATGCAAAAACACACAAACACACACATGCACAAACACACAAGCAAAGCTTTCAAATAAAGTGAAGTCCCTTAAAATCGATGCACCACCACCCCCCTGCTCCTTTGAAGTTGTTGTGGTGAGGTTAGACCCGCAGGCTTGCATACACCCAGCTGCAGCAAGGGCCCGGCACTCAGGGACCGACAGGTGGTCCGTAGGAGCAGCTGCACATTCTCACACACATCCCCACCGCCTCACTGATATGGCCACATCCCCAAGGCAGCCATGCCTGTGTGAAAATGACGTATCGATTCAGCAGAGAGTGACACATGGCTCTGTCAGATGTTTGGGCTTGTTATTGCGGGAGTGGGAGGGCTAGGCTGGCATGAAGTCGATCAGCCAAGATGTGTTTGGCGTCTGAAGTTTGCTTCTTCAGTTAGAGCTGCAAGACTAACGTAGCCAACGAGTAGCAGAAGCTGATACGCCACTAGCTTCAGGCTTCAAGTCCGACGACAGTGTGTTGTAGAGTGTCTGAAACCACGTAAGTGAGTCTAATTGAGGTTCCTGTACAACACTAGAAGACCATAGTCACACAAATGCTTCCATAAACACAATGTAGGCACCTATGCAAACTGTTCAAAACCATTTTTAAAGTGACAATCTGGTCATACGTGAACACACCACAGCACACGGTGTGAACAGCACGAAATTCATCCTCTGCATTTAACCCAATCACCAAGTGAAGCAGGGGGCAGCAGGAACACAGCGCCCGTGGAGCAGTGTGTGGGACGGTACCTTGCTCAGGGTACCTCAGCGGTGCCTAGTGGCCTTGGGAATCGAACCCAGGACCCTAACCACTAGGCTACCAGCACGTGACAATGTGTTTCTGCTGACGAGGTTAAGAATTAACACTAACACAATACAGCAGTAAAAAGTAGTGCAATCAAGATTTGTTTAGTTTGTAAAAAGTAATTCATATTTGTGAGAGCTGGTGAGGAGAACACAGGTGCGCTGCTGTTTTCTTTGGTGCTGGTGTGGGGGTTATTAGTTTGGTTCTCAGGAAAAAGTGACTGTGGGGGTTTACTCTATTAATGCAGAAAAACACAATCATCTAAACTGTAAAAAATAATTTAACATTATTTATAAGTCAAGCATTTAATATTAATATATTAGTAAATTCATTTATATTGTATTATTTCTTTTGTACGTCTCTGTAAAGCTACAGAATTTTGGTAAACAAGCTATCTTTGTTGGTTCCCCCCTTTCAGTGCAAAGCAATGCTGCAAAACAGCCTATTTAAAATGCATTGCTTTTGTGATGTCACAAAGACAACACGTTTACACATACCCACCTACTCAGCCTGGGGCAACTTTCAGCCCGGACAGTGTTGTGATAGTTTCATTACTGAGGAATCTTTGAGTAAGGTCCCCACACACTGCACCCTCATTGGTGGCAGCCCTCTGCTTCACTTGGTGATTGGGTTAAATACATTTACACTGTGTGGTGTGGTGTGTTTAAATGTGACTATAAGGGGCCTTTTTCATTTACTTCACATTAAAGAACAGCATCAGAATAGAGGGTGTTTACATATTTCATTCTTAAAGGCTCAGTAATAAAAACAGCCTGTTTTCTTCTAAGGGATAAAGAGAGGTTGGAAAATGGTTGTGTGAAAATAAGATCTGACTGTTCTTGGGACCTGTGGTGGGCTGGCAACCTGCCCAGGATGGAACTCTGCCTCGTGTCCTCAGTGGCCCTGGGATAGGCTCTGGGTACCCATGACCATAGTAAGGATTAAGTGGTTACAGAAAATGAATGAATGTTCTTGGTACATGAAACCGCATAAGTGTCATAAGCAGGACTCCCAAGGAAAACTCAAAATGCAGAAGAATATGGTCTGAGAGACAAATGTGTGTGAGATGACTGTTAGTCATATGTAAACACACCACAGCGTGAAATTCTTTCTCTGAAATTAACCCAATCACCAAGTGAAGTAGTGGGCAACCAGGAACACATCAACCGGGGAGCAGTGTGTGTGTAACCTGTTCAGGGTTACCTCAGTGGTGCCACTAGCAGTCTTGGGATTTGAACCCACAGGCCTCTGATCACAGGGCAAATGCCCTAACCAATAGATCACCAGATGCCCCTGTGGGGGTCATTTGAAAAGTATAAAGTAGTGGATTTGTGTAATTGCCGAGACTAAGAAAATATAACTTCACGATAAACAGGCCATGATACAATATTATTGTGATTTTATACATTTTACAAAACGGCAAGTGCTCCAATTCAATTCTGCAATACACCATGATTTATTTATATCTCTCTCTCTCTCTCTCTCTCTCACACACACACACACACACACACACACACACACACACACACACACACACTAC
>JBBPDE010000006.1:2282850-2293683 GCA_037974605.1 Nannopetersius ansorgii
GTGCAGTGTAAAGTGACAGTGCAGTGTAAGTGTAAAGTGTTGTGTGCTACAGTGTTATACATAGTATGAAGAACAGAATCAATACATAGGAATTTGATTCCGGTTGATGGTGTCTCTCAAGCACAACTGTATAAACCAACAACAATATGTAAAATTACGTGTGTGCATGTGCCTACACCACACCCATATGTCTCTTACAGAGCGGCTGCTGCTCCAATAGGCCAATAGACACGATTCTGATTCTGATTCTGATGAAATTACGTCAGTTGACAGCCATTTTGTGTTAAATGTATTTTATTTTTATTCATTGTTTTATTATTGTAGTTCGCAATTTGAAGATTATTGCGATCTTGTAACATCATTGTGACCTTGAAACAAACACAATGTGTTTAATTTTGTGTGTTTTTTGAGTTCAAAATGTTTTCTTTGAATAAATAAAATTTCATAAGCAACACACTTAGCCTAGTTTTTATACACAGCTTAAAAGTAAAAAGCAATATATGCAATGTTCTCTTCATTTTAGATGTCAAAAAGATTTGCGGCTCCCGATTTTTCTATTTTGTGGAAACTGGGTCCAAATGGCTATTTGAGAAATAGGTATTTTTAGGCCTTTTTTTTACCACATCACAACAACACACTTGTTTTTACTATAAGCTGTGCTCTTGGAATGTAATCCCTGCAAAAACATATACACATACACCATTGTCACGAGTGGAGCTGCTAGGCTCCAGCCCGTAGCTACCTAGAACGAGGCGGGGAGAAGCCAGACGACAGGATTCTATTGCGACTGTGACTTTATTCACCAAAAGAAAACATTAGGCACGGGGGCCCAAAACAGATACACAAAACCAGAGGCGCTAACTCCTAGGTACACTAGGACGATGGACAGACAAGGAACAGACACACAGACGCATGCTTTTAAAGCCAAAATAATGAACACATAACACGGAACAGCTGAAACCAGGAACACATGACGCACAGACAGAAACCACATGACACAAGACACGTGACACAAGCATAATCCTGTAACCCAAACCAAACTAAGAATCCCTCCTAACAGAACCAGAACGAAACACAAACATGAACAGAAAACCCAAGAACAGAACAAGCCGAAAAGTGTGTACAAACAGAACAGAATACACAACTAAAAAGCAGTGGCTCTGACCAGCCACTGGCCTGACTATAACAACCATATATACACACACACACACACACACACACACACACACACACACACACACACACCACATAAATACACACAGCTTATTTAGCTTTTTTTATATTTATTTTTATTCATCCATTTTACATGACTGCCCTTTTTATTACATCATTGCTATATATGTAATTTTGTGGGCTACTGGTGTGGACATGTGAGAGTGCAACAACAGATGGTGAGCTCATGAAAATTATTGATAATGTGGAAGCTGGCATGCTGCTCAAAATCTGAAAGCAGGAGAGCAGATAGCAGCGTCTGTCTGGCACTGATTTTAGGGCTCAGACAGTGACTTGGAATTGCACTGATAAGAAGCTAAGAAGATGCACCACTGTTCAGTGTTACCACTTTCAGTGGCTACTGTGTTAATGTAATATATATTAGTGATGAAGTGATTTAAAATAAGTCAGCTCAATGCATCACTCTTATGACTGGGTTCATGCATGTGTATGTGTGTCTATGTGTGTGTTTGCAGGTTGCGAAGTGTAAAAATGGAGCAAAGAAAGCTCAGTGACCAGGCAAACACACTGGTGGATCTATCAAAGGTGAGCATGCCCGTGTGCACACACACATATTTATATTTTCACAGCAGTCTACACGGATTACGCCTGTCGAGAGACAGTGAACGCCCACACCTATGCTCACTCTGCGTCCTCTCCAGCATTAACACACACACACACACACACACACACATAGACATTCCAGAAAGGGGCTATAGGCTTTAGATTGGAGATTGCATCATTTATCTTTTATTACTGCACACACATAAGCTTACTATTACACACCTAAAATATTAAGTGTCTGTATAAAGTATTATGTGGTGGTGGTCTGAACACATAACACCTGACGACACACACATACCTCTGCCTGCCCAAATATATCTTGGTGTTCTACTCTTTCAGTGTTGACCCGTTTGTTTCTGTGGCTTTTGCGTCTCCTAGCAACCAGAACAAGTGTTAAGGGAGGGACAACAGTGGGAGTGCGGAGAGGTGGAGAGAGAGATGAGGAATATATAGAAATACAGCAGATTTAGACTGATTTGGACTGTGGGACAGGAAGAGACGGACAGAGAGAGAATGCGAATATTAGACCGTGCACATGCGTGTGTGTGTGTGTGTGTGTGTGTGTGTGTGTGTGTGTGTGTGTCAAACACAGAGGACCACTGACTTCTAGTCTATTCACAATCTGTGCACAATTTCCTCTCCTTCTCTGTGAAGTTCTCTAGCTTCTGTAAAGGCCTGATGTAGTCTCGCTGTCCTTGCCTCCCACGGGGCGTCTGTAATAACATACTGTACCGTCTGAGGCCTCAGCATGTATTTCATCTGTCCTTCTGTCCTCTAATGGTTAAGCGTCCCTTGACAAAATACAGTGAGGTTCTAATTAGCAGCACTAGTTTCAAATATTCACTCCAGCAGCACAGTGGCAATTAGCTTTTAGTAAATACAAAAATAAAAAGGCAGACACAACTAGAATAAGGGTGAGGGTGGACAGACAACCGAAACAAGAACAGAAAGGCTCTTTATAGTCACTGCGCATAAGCCGAAAAAAACTATGAAAACCCAAACATGATTGCTCTTTAAAATATCTGGCCAGCTGAGACTCCTCACTCTTAAAGCTGACCAGAGAAGAGACCACACCCAGTGTCAGAACAAGAGTCCCCGCCAGTCCAGTCTACCTACAGTCAGGTGCAGTGCTTTAGTTTCTGTCAGTTGTATCCACAGAATGAGCTCCTGGATGTTCAAAATGTTCTTTTAATTCTTCTCAAAATCCTCTAGCCTGACGTGATTTGAACATATTCAGTCTTATTACATCTGATGCTGCGTGCTCTTTACCAAACATAGAAACAATGTGATAAACCTGTGGGAAGTTTGGGGACGTGCCTATATCTCTGTGTTTTGCGAGATGTCTGAGTGGCTCTAAGGACCAGAACCAATGGACAAAACATAAACGATGACCAACATGTAGGACCCAGTGTCTTCACCGACCACTGGTTTAGACATCTGATATTCCGATTTTCTGAGCCATCCCTAACATTTGCAGTGTTAGGACAGAAAAATACTTGCCTTGCTGCGCAAACAAGAATTTTAACCCCAGTCTTCACTGTAAAAGCCTGTTAAACCACCCTCTACGTTACAGGTCTACTACCTGACATGAGCCCAGCGAGGCCTGACAAAACATTGGGTTTCACCTCAACTTTGGGGCGATTTTAGGCATGTAAAGTCTGGCTTGGGTTTGTTTTCTAATTAACTTTTCTCTGTCATCCACTTTGACTCTAACACACCCTCTTCGGATTGTTAGTTACTCAAACCAAGCATAAAGAAACCAAGTAAAACTCTAAGCTTGGGTGGGTCAAGTAGAGACTAGAAACTGTGGTTAAGAGTCGTCCATCCATCCATCCATTTTCAACCCCTTTGTCCGACCCTCGAGGTCCGGGGCGTTAAGCGTCAGTTTCTTCAATTTCACACCTGTCCAGTCCTACATCTGATTTCTCTGAAGCCCGGTTTTACAGTTTAACTTCACAAGTCATCCGCACTCCTTGCTGACATTATGAGTAGTTGTTCAAAATAACCTCATTATGTGATGTGACATGTTCATAAAGATATTTTTGGTGTTTTATTGGTGGGAATTCCAGTTTTGTGGTGACAGATTGTCTTTACTGTGGTGAAACTCTTCATTGGTGCCAGTACTGTGGTCTGGGATATATGTGTAAATGGCTGAAATGACAATAAACCTACTTGAAACTCTGAGTCGAAAAGGATCTTAAAAATAGCCAGAATAAAACAGAATTATTCATTCTTGCTGACAAAGCAAAGCACTGTCTGAGGACAAAAAGGCCAGGACCTTAAGCTTCACCGTGTACGTGCCTGATTGGGTCTGTCAAATCCCAGTAAAAGGAATCAATATACATTGTGAAAATGTCAAGTACTGTGGTATTTCTGCCTGTCCATCCCATGCTACTTGCTAGCGTTAAGCTTGATTAACAAAACCTAATTGTTTCATGAGTAAGGATGGCCAATCAGAGTGGGCAAAGCTGTGTATAAAGCTGTGGGTGGGGCATGTGGACAAAAATAATTACCCGTGCACATGGCTATAAACCTCTCTCTCTTTCTCTGTCTCTCTTCTCGGGGATGTAGATGCAGAGTGTGATGTATGAGCTGATGTCAGAGCTGAACGACCGTAGTGAGGATCTGGAGAGGCAGATGTTGAGTCTGGAGCAGCGGGTGGAACAGCTGACAGCTGGATTCAGCGCGTTGCCCGCTCACCTGTCGGCCACGCTCAGTGCGCAGCACGCCGCGCTCGTCCACCTGCTGCAGGAGCGAGACGCCAAAGCTCTAACTCCCGTCACATCCGCAGCCCTCCTTACTCCCACCCCTGCCCCCGTCCCACCCACGACCGTCCAGGCAACAACCTCCAAACTCCCTGCAGAGGACAGCCCCAACACCAGCACCTCAAGCTGCTGAGAGAGGGACGGAGCCTCAGCCAAGCTGGGGAGAAACGCATCAGTGTTACAGAGTGGAACTTGGTTGGAGACTAGGCCAAGTGTGGAACCTAAATGAAGGAGACTGCAAGAGAGACTGAGGGGGGGTGTTGGAGCCTCCGTCAAGCGAGGAAAGAGTACATGGGTATCAAGGTGTGGAAGGAGGATGGAGAGGGAAGAAGCGCTGGCCAAGCTGGGGGGAAATGCACAGATCTTAAAGGAATAGTTCAAACAAATGTGCTACCAACCAATCTTTCTCAATCGTTCCTTAGAATTCAAGGCAATTATTTTAATATGGTAGTATTTATTAATAATTAAGGAGATTGTCCCCACAACAGCCTCTGCTCACCTGGAAACGATTCACCCTAGTTAGAAGGATTGGATTGGAGCCATGAGAGCATTAAAGAGGTCAGGTGCTGATGTTGGATGATCTGTTGTCTCTTAACTTGACCCAACATACTTGATGGAGCTCCATCACTAAAGAGCATGCAGTGTAATGTTGGGGGACTCCTCTAGCCAACACTTGGCATTTAGCCTAGTGATGTTTGGCTCATATTCTGTTGCTCCATTCCATGGGCATTGTTTTTCTACAGAGGTTATCTAAGCAGTTGAAAAACCAATTGGTGTAGTTTACCCAAAGATGCTAACGTTGCTAACAATGAATGGAAGCTAGTAGCCTAGTCACCAGAGTTTAAATCATGCTAATTGGTAACTAGTGGCCTTCACTCGTCATTAGCAACATTAGCAGTATCGAATTAACTATTCTTTTGAAGTAGGTAATCTTTAGAGCATGACTTTTGGACACAGCACAGGAGCCATTAATTATCAAGGCTGCTTTTGCTAATAGGTAGCTGTCCATTTTCATTCACTGTTAGCAATGGTAGCTTTGTTGACTGGACTATTTCTTTAAAGTGTGGAAAGTCTCTGAGTGAGGGAAGCAGGATGGTGGGGGGTGGGGATGGAGGGGGGGTGGTCTTAGCCAAGCAATGCGTGGGTATTAAATTGTGGAACCTTGCTGAGGAGACAGGTTCGAAGAAGCGAAGAGAGTTCGTGAAGGAAGTAATGAATTGCACATAGAGATAAGAAGGTGATGTGGGGGAAGGTGTGTGTGGAGTGTGGGGAGGGGAGTGTGAGAGTGAAGGAGGGAGCAAGCAAGAGGGAGAGATAAGAGGCAGTAATTAAATGAATGGCAAATACTTTAATGTAATCTGCACTAATTAGAGGAAAACGTGTCTCTCCCTCCATCAGGAAAACTAACCGTAGTGACTTTGTATCTTTACAACGTATTTTCTATCTAACCGCTAATTGTGTATTAACGAGCATCCCTTTAACAAGAGTCTAATCAATACCACATGACTAGTGGCACTAGGCATTGTCCAGATAAAAAAAAAAAAAAAAAATTAGACACGGAAACGCACGTGTTGCCTGCCCTTACAGACACGGGACACGCACCCTTAAGGCCCCAGTGCAAACACTGTGTCAGAGGCATACACATACACTCACACTCACACACACACACACACACACACACACACACACACACGTACACACGTATGATGCACTAAAGCCAGACCAGGGAACACTGCCAGACAGCTCGTTCCTCGAGGAGAAGACACTCACCTGCACGGGAACGCTATGAAGAAACTGCCATATTTCATGTAACTTCACATGAAAGACGATACACACTGTTATCATGAATGTATACATCAAGAGAACACATGCAAACACACACTCTCTTACTGTCTGTCCTGCATACATACACACATACACGTGCTGGCGACTTTGCTGAGTACACCATCCTTGTACCTGCACTCACCTTCAGCTCCGCTGACCATACAGGTGTGTTAATATGTAGTAATATGTAGTCCATCTGTTTCCCTGCATCACCTGTTAGCCTGTCACGACCCTCACTGAGCTGTTATTATCATTCTCAACAGTGACACTGACATGGCTATCTTTCATTCGCAGATGTGGATCACACAACACTGTCCACTCACTGTCCATGTTAATGCACGCCTGTCGTGTAAAGTTACTGATGATAGTTTATCTGTAGCTGCTGTTTGTGTTTGTCGTTCTCTAGTCCTTCATTACTGGCCACTTTCTTACCACAGTATGCCGTTGGCTGAATTTTTTTGGTTCTCGGCCTAGCAGTGGTCCTGAGCTCTTTAAAGGAGACATATTATATGAAACTCACTTTTGTTATAATGGGTCATGTTCATGAAGTTCTTTCCACAAAATCAGTCTCACGCAAAGAGATCTCGTCAGCTTTATTCTTGACAGTTTCAGTCCCTTTCAAAATGAGCTGTTTGGATTTGCATAGCCACCCCTCATCTGGCGAGACCCCACCCACTAGATTAGCTGAAGATCCGCCATTTTTGTCTGCTGGTTTTACAAGCATGCATAAGACGCTACAGGCAGAGGCAAGTCACACATGAAGTGTTGTGTTTATTTTGCTCTGGGTCCCGACTTGGGGTCGAACATACAGGGCTGGATATGTTTTCTGGGGCCTATGTTTTCTGCCTTTTTCATATGTGTTAAGTGACCCAATACTTCTGTTGTAGTGGGTAGGATACTTGCCTCTAGACTGAGAGGTCATGGGTTCGAATCCTACCTTTAGCACACCACCACTGGGTCCCTGAGCAAGACCCTTAACCCGAAGTAGGTAGGGAATGGAAGTCGCTTTGGATAAAAGCGCCTGATAAATGCCGTAAATGTAAATGTAGTGTATCTCGCACTCTTTTTTCTACCTCCCTTCCTTAAGCCTGGTCACCATACAGGCTACACCTACTGTCACAGATTGAATGGATGGAAGGAAAGAAAGAAAGAAACACTTTACTGGTGTTAAGGACATTTTAATGTGTAAAATCCAGAATTTAAATGTGCAGCTTAAGCATGGATGGGTGGGCGTGGCCAGCAACAGCTTATTTGCATAATATGTCCCCTTTAAAGGGCCCATGTCATGAAAACCTAAACACTGCTTGTTCTTGCTGAAGTTGCAAGGTGTGTTTCAGTCTATACTGTTATTTGAAAGAGGCAGTACAGGGTGACCAGTCAGAAAAGAGGTCATTTGTCTTAAATTGTTTAGTCTGTTTAGGAAAAAAGTGAAGCTGGAAAATGGTTGTTAAAAAAATTAAGACAAAAAATACATGCCCTTAGATGAAAAAATGAGTACTGCTTATCCTAATGCAGTAATTGAGTAAAACCTTACACTTCCAGCATTATGTGAGTGTCAGTGCTGTGTGAAGGCTATACGTACCAGATGGTTTTACTCTGGTTGCTTGTTCAAAGGTACACCCACTGCGCAGAAAAAGAAGCATGCAGGCCCGAAGATCACGCCTCCTGCTTTTTCTGTGCTTTATTTAAAAGCACATTGATATCACAGATGTGTATCTACTGCATGTTTTTTCAGGTTCCCAGCCATATTTAGCTCTTTCACGGTGGTTGCTAGTGTGAAAGATTGCGAAACTCTCAGTTTCAAACGGAATACGACTTTGGCAAGTGAGAGTCAGTTAAAAAAGTCAGTTCAAAAATGGTCAGTGACAATCATTGCTTTTTTCGGGGGGATTTTCTGCCAAATTTAGCCATCGCCACTTCCACTCCACCAGCTAGGACTCCCCCTATCGCGTAATACAACCAACACTCGTGAAGCTCCACTACATATTACAGAACTGCTGCTAACACTGTGTGATTAAGCTCAACACGCTTGCAGGAGAACACTAACCACCAATTGTGTTACACCAACTAACAGACACCCATGCTAGCTAGCATAATGGTGAGAGATGGGAGGGTGGAGGACCAACCAGCCCACCCAGAGAGAGCAAAGCCAATTGTGCTGTCTTGATGGTAGAACCAACACCAAGACAGTTGTACCAGTCATTGCTGAAAGAACTTGACAACAGCTGGCTAGCATAACTAGCGCAATAGCTAATTTAGCCAAAGAGGCCAGTTAATCTATCTCAAGTTTGACCAAGTTGGAGATCACATCCCTTTAAAGCGTTCTGAAAACTTCAGCTAGGTTAGCTATTACACTAGCTGGCTAGCATATATCATTGTTCAGCATTCTTGCTCAGTGGTACTGAGTACTCAGCAAAGCCAATTGTGCTGTCTTGATGGTAGAACCAACACCAAGACAGTTGTTGGGGGGCATTAAATGCAGAGAAATGGATGGACTACAAAGTGTACCTGTATGGAGTGTAGCTACATAGGGCGTATCTAATAAAGTTATTGGTTGGTATACATACATTTACATATACATGCATACATGCACACATATTCTCTAATTATACCTGCAACCAAAGTGCTCTGTCTATTAAGGTGACTGAAGCTGGAAGACATGGCAAAGTGAGGGCGAAAGCAATCAGAAGGACATAAAAAAAATCCAAGAATGTTATGATGGAATGGTTGAGGGTGGGGTTTGGATCTGGATCTTCTGTCCTGCAGGAAAGATAAGACTCACAGCCATTTAAATGAGGGGAAACAGAAGCCAGTTGACTCACATCCAGAAACTGCCTGATCGAGGTGAAGCGCAAGAGCTGCTCCTGCGAAGAACAGCCATAGAGAGAGAGGTAGTCTTTCTGTGAGTGGAGTTCAACCCGTTATCATGGTGTCTTGGAATAAGAGACTATTTTACTGTTGACCCCATTTCTACTGAGACCATTTTGGGAAAACTGTCTCATAGTGACATCCTGTGGCCGGAATACTGAATTAAAACTCGCTTGGATTTAACAACAACAAAAAAAAAAAAAGAAAGAAAGAAAGAAAAAAATGTACATTATTATGCTGTTAACTGAAACCTAGCTTTGTATCGCTCGAGTTTTTTTTACCATTAACGA
Organism: Nannopetersius ansorgii; assembly: GCA_037974605.1. NCBI lineage: Eukaryota > Metazoa > Chordata > Actinopteri > Characiformes > Alestidae > Nannopetersius > Nannopetersius ansorgii. The sequence continues at coordinate 2,292,374 of JBBPDE010000006.1, forward strand.
TTACTAACGCAGTTCTAGCTGATATTTACTATTACGATACTAATCTAGCGTTCTTCTCATTCGTCACGACAATTATGATGGCTAATATCAATACCGACTTTAATAATATTAACTATTGATAAGGGAGGTGCGGATTGAGGTCGAAATTATTTTGTAATTTTTATTTTAACAGAGAGAATTAATAAAGTATATATCTATATAACGTCACTGTGTCTATGTTGTCATCTTTTTCCACCTCTTCGGCTGCTGCCTCTACCAGCACTAACACAGTATAGAGAATTTTATTTAAAGAGATATTCCATAAGGTCTCTTTATGTGTGTAATTCAGTCGTTGAGATATAAATAACATCATAAAGCACATTAATGTGCATTAAAATATTATTTTATTACATACTTGCCCTCTTTGATTTCTTTTCAGTGGTGGTAAATGAAACCAGGTGTCACAAATATTTTGGGATTAAAACTGTATTTGTAAAGTAAAGTGGCTCTATAGTCACGTGTGAACGCACCACATCACAGTTCTTTTTCTGTACACCACACCAGTTCTTTCTCTGTATTTCACATACAAGTGAAGCAGTCGGCAGCCAGGAACACTGCACCCAGGGGGCAGTTTGTGGGAGCGGTATCTTGCTCAAGGTGCCATGGGCAGTTCTGGGATTCGAACCTATGACCTGATCACAGGGACCACAAGATTGGCAGCTGCACCAAAAAGGCTTGTGAAAGATGTACCCACTTTATGTAACTTTTTGTGGCATTATTCATGCAACTAACTTTGTTTATTTATCATTTTAAAAATGGTATTTCAGCTTTGATAATGAACACTGTGCAAAAGGGAAAATTAACAGTAAGGTTAAGTTAGTGTTAAAACATTAAAATTACAATAAATACAATTCCCATTATTACAGTAAAGAGTGGTTTTATGTGTGGCAAAGTGTTCTAACCATTTCCTGATCTCCTTCCTCGTGGAAGTCCAATATTCATTTTAGCTACAATCAAATACCTGGATTGGCTCGTTTTACTTCATTAGATTAAATTAGGTGTGCTGCTTTTGAAATTTTACTGGAGGAAATGAACAGAAATCTGAAACCAAACCTGTGTTCTGCTACAAAACATCAACTCCCTTTTAGAAAAAGGGGAATCTTTTTTTTTTACTGTTTTCTTGTTCGTTTGAGTTTATTGTAATGTTCACTTTTGTTTTTGCTGGCAGAAACAAACCCATTGCTGATATAAAATTTTCAAATTGTATAATTGGTCACAGTACAGTGTTTGTATATACACAGTACTGTGACCGCAAAAGAAAGAAAGAAAGA
>JBBPDE010000006.1:2361304-2371702 GCA_037974605.1 Nannopetersius ansorgii
ATTAAAAGTCTGGTTCCAGCCACATTCTACACCTGCTCTGGCTAATGAACTTCTTCAGAAGTCCCCGACTGGCTGGAGCATTCAGTAAGGTCGAGGGGGCTGAACATGATAAGAAAGTACATTTCCAGACGTTTTTCTGCTGGGATTTACCCTGTACCCCAACAGAAAGGAAAACCGCTACAAGGAAACCGCTACAAGGTAAAGCGCATGAGGAAGATAAAGGAGTGGAAGGAGCAGAAAGTTGTGAATTAGCTCTTAATCAAATGAAGCTCACAACTCGGATACAGAAAAGGAAATGAAAAGTGGTGATAATAGTAACTGAGTCCGTCCCTCACTGCTTGTGCTGTAAATGTCTCCTAATGAACACGTGTCTAGGGCCGTCCTTGTGTCAGCCCCTCCCTGCTGATGCTTTTCAGTATGTGCCTGCACACTCTCGGCCACTCCAACTGCTAATTGACCAGAGGAGGGGTCCCCTGGCCTGTAACCATAACGACCAGGGGAGGGGTGTAGTCCTCTAAAAACAGACTCATATAAGGGGAGGCTTTCACCTCCACACCCAAATCCCAGCCCCACCAGCTTCTTCCTGACGAATGAGTAAACTGCCTGTAGGACGGTCCATGTGTGGGTGACCAGACGTATTCTAACGATCTCTAATAAAATCCGCATTTCTCTCCAGTGTTGGATGTGTGGGCGGTTTAACAGGGGCCCAGGAAGGCCTTTTCATGGACCAGGGCATGATATCGACCCCAGCATGGCAAGACCAACACCCTCAGCATATTCTCAACAGATTTGATCTTAATACCCATATCTTCCCTCGCACCAACCCCTAAATTGACTTTCTAATTAACTTTTCATTAAAGCCGTACTGCTCCCTGTGGTTAAGAAGAACCATATCTGCAACAAACAGCAGCGTCTGTCTTCCTGCCGCCAGGCCGACCGTCATTTACGAAAAATGCTGGCCTCTGGGTTGCCCAATGGGCAAATAGGGAATTGCTCAGCACTGAGAGGGAGTAATTTGATTACGTGGAGGCCATTTCCACCAATAATGTAGTAAAACTCTGCCTGAGCAAAGCAAAAGTTTGCTTCTTGGTTGATAAACAAGGACACAAAGTAATAAAGGATTCACATGATACTCTTTTTAAGGCACTCCCTGCAAGATCAACTGCGGCGCTTATACAATATGAATGTCAAATTAGCTATTTCCTAACAAGTGATCGCATGCAAAACTCAATGCTGACCCATGGATCCATTTCACCGGAGAGTATATGAGAGGTAATTTTGATGGCGGGTATATGAATGCATATCGGTGTAATGTTGTCAAGCCTTGCAGGGACTGGAGCCTGAAACTCGATCAATGGATCCAAATAGAAAATTCAGCAATTCTAGCTGTCAGTCATCCGGCCAGGAGCCATGCAACAGCGAAAGCACTGATTGGTTTAGATTAGTGCTGGGAGTGCATGCGAGCTCAGCCGCCGCCGGGTTGAATATAATTATCAGGTGGACTGTCAATCAAACTTGGGACCGAAATAAGAGCTGGCACTAGACTCCTCCTGTGGACCTCCCCAGCAGCTCACCTAGCAGCCTGGGACAGTGATTAGGGATACACACTCAAACATTTCTCTCTCTGATCTAATAAACAGAGACAGAAACGTTATGGGGGAGGTGAGTTCTTTAACTCCAGTAACCATAGACTCCAGTCACTGCTCCTTTACAGTCAAGCTCACACAGGTTTTGCAGGGTCTGAGAAGAGTATTTATGTGTGTCTATGTAGCAGGAAGAGCACAGCCCCCATGTCCTCGAGGGAATCACCTCAACATGTGCCTCCTGCAGGACATACGATATGGTACCTTATCCACGTCAGCCTATGCGGGAAGCCCCTTCTCCAGTAGACACCTTTACCTGGCTCCTCTAGAGCGTGTATTGTTTTACAAACAAAAATGACTTCATACATACACAGGAGAATGTGCAGCTGATCCCAGGAGACATTCACTAACATTAGCAAAAGCCCTTCACCACTGATTTGCACTTCTCAGCCTTTTTCAGGACGCTCCTCTACCGTCTCTCTCCTTCCAGCAATATTCACCCCAAGACCGTCTTATAGTCAAGGGGTCAAGCAGCTCGTCAAACAGTGACCAGATTCCCTGAAGAGTTTAACAGTACCCTGTTAACCATTAACCAAAAATGAAATGCGCTGCAAAGAAAGAGGGTCCCTTTAATATGGCTGTATGAACATGCGGAAGAAGAAAAATGGAAACAGAGGCTGCCGATTATCATCTAGTCTGGTGTCTGACATTTCCTGCTGAACTTGCTTGACCCTCTACCACAAAGTCATCAACCTTATCTCAATATAGACACTGCGCTTTCTTGTTAGGTGTGAGAGAGTTTGCATATGAGGAGGCCATAATACCAGAAGAACATTGAAATTCGCGAGATTTTGGCACGTTTAGTGATTGTTGAGGCAAAACAAATCCACAAACTGGTCAACGTTTGGGCGATCCTGTGAGTGGCTCTGCAGGCTAAGGCGAGGGAGGATTTTGCCGCAACATTGGGAGCCGAGCCTGACTGTACAGATGGTCGCGCTTTTATTGTGTGGGAAGCAAGGCGCAGTTCCGATCGCCTCCGTGGCATTAATCTATGGACTTCTAGTTAGCACAGGGTTGCCTGGTGGAGGGCCAAAGGGCTGGAGTCCAGCACAGTGTGCTGCTCAAACCTGATTCAACTAATCACTAATCAGAGCAGGGGAGCAAAGAAATCACCAAACTATGCAAGTCTACAGCCCTGTCGTCAATGGCACGACCCAGAAACTCCAGTGGAGTAAACCTAAGGGCAGAAAAAAGGAACCAGGAGCAAGAGAAATAGGAACCAGAGAGAGGAACTGATGCAGAAAAGGAGAAACAATTCCCCCTGGGATACAATCTCAAGAGTTTATGTTTTTGGTACCCTCTATGTGGCTTGAAAAGTATTTATTAGCTTTAGTCCTGCAAAAACATGACAAGTGTTGACAATAAAGATTTAAAGGAAGAAAAAAAGACGCTGATAAGCGCCTGTTAGGACGTACGGATGTTAGGATCTTCAGTCAGTTAACTCGAGAGGAGGGGTTGGCGGTTCCTTTGGCCTTGGGGTATGTTTGACTAACCAAATATCCATCAATTCCAGGCAATAAAACCTTTTCTTCCCTCTGTGACGGTACACTGTTCTTTAGTGAATGTTTACCCTCTGAGAGGAGGAGGACAATGGCCACAGTCTGGTGGAGCACCGGAATGTTTGAGCATTCTTAACTCTGGGCTTATTTCAACATACTGTGGCATTTTGACCTGCAGCTACACTAGCTTTGAGTCAGGTGCAACATGACACCGGAAGAAGAGAAGACAAGCGAGCGAGATACAACTGTTGACCATTGATTTGAGCAGACCTTACCAGTAAACAGAACCAGAAAAAGCATGTTCAGAAATAGAAAGGGACCCCAAACTTGACCGCTGCAACAGTTAGACGTGAAAACAAAGAGTAAACAGATCAATCGGGTGCGTATAGTGCTTAGTTCACCATCGATCTGCATCTAATGGAACAAGGGAGGAGGTTGTCTTTCTGCAAAGTACGAGGACTGATAGCAGATCGTGACCAGAGCTACTTAGGAAAAGACTGTATTTCCCCCCAAAGGAAAGCCATGAGCTCCAAATGCATCCACCCTGGCTGAAAGACACCCGCTGGACTTCCACTGGCCAATCACGTGCCACTCTCTACAGCTAAATGGATCAGCTGCACTTAACCTCGTCTCCTAAAGAGCTCTCGAGACTCTCGTTCTCATCGCCAGCACCCCACTTTCAAGGCTGTTCTTCAAAGTACTCGTCCCTCCAACACACACACACACACACACACACACACACACACACACACACACAAATAGACACACACTGATGCAACCAGGCACCCTCTATGTTTTTTTCCCCCTCTATGTTTCCTGTATGCCGCTAATAACAGGGTAGCCTTGAGAGTACAGCCTTGGAGATATCAAAAGCCGGAGAACTACTGGGCTTCCTCTGTCTCTAGCTCCGGAGCTTTGTAGTGTGAGGATAACGTTTGAACACTGGGTAGAGACAGGACTTCACAATGATGGTGGGGGTGGGGGCGGCGGTGGTGGTGGGGAGGGAGTTTGAGCCTGTGTACAGAGAGAGGAGGCTGAGAGTGTTGGAGGGAGAAACAAGCTGTTTTTTATGCGAAGAGACCCCTATAGGAAGAGGCTGGATGTTAGGGGTGATCTCCTTTCGTCTTTGTGAATGCCTTTCTCCCTCCTGCCTCTTCAGACCATACACACACAGCAGGACCCTCCTTCAATAAACCTGCAAGTGAGACAGACGTATCAATGCCGGGTCATGTGGTAAATGTGGGAAATCACCTCAGCTATCATGGAATTATAATGACTCACACGGCCGTATTTATTTCTGAGGGCCCCTTGGTTTTCAATCCTGGTCAGGTAATTAGTTTTGTTCAGCCCTACCACATATGTCTGAAAGTTAATCAGCGAATTAGCGTTACTGAGTTGAAGTTGGTATGTTACAGCAGAGAAAAACCTAAAGTGTTCACAGAAGGGGGAAGCAGGGCCGGCAAACCACTACGTAACTCATGGGGCTGAGTACAGATGGATTTTTACCGAACTTAATATCACTGCATGATTTTCCTGGTCAGTACCATACTGCCCATATAATATGTGGACATTTCTTTTTACAGACTAACATGCCAAATATAAGAGTATTAGAAGCAGTAATGAAGAAGGTATACTAAAAAAAGGTTGTTTATATCGCCCACTACATTTCCTGCAGTGTACTGCAATCTGTCATGACATCTATGTGTATCATAGAAACAAGTGAGCGCATTTTATTTCAAAAGAACCACAATAAAAATCAGGATTCGGTCGAATATTTGATGGGGCGTAAAGGGGGGAGTGTTAGACAAAACAGACGAGACCGTCAGACGGCACTAATCCAGAATATTAGATGAGTGTGTATTTAATGTGTGTGTGTGTGTCTCCTGCAGAGCTTTGATGATATTAGGATGAAAAGGTAGATGGATGAGGATGAGCTGTCCTTCCTCTCCGCACCACATCAAACTGATCCACATCAATCTGAGATTTAAGCCCGAGAGCAGCTGTCCGGTGCCAGAATCCCCCCTTTAGAGCTTGTTGCCACAATCTATCTGCAAACTAGCACTTCTTAACATCACACTCTGCAAAAGACTTTACACTGATCCCAATTAGTGTCCTGCACCTGTAAACCTCCAAGTGTAGAATCGTTTTAGCATCATTTAATATGAGATAAAGCTTCTAAGTTAGATTTGTCAGACGGTGGGCTCAAAAGAAAAACAGTGGGTCGTTAAAAGCATTAAAATGCAGGCAGTACGTAATGAATGGAACACGGAGTAACATCAGCGTGCCATATTGCGGTGTTGGATTAGCACCAGTGTGCTGTAGTTCTGCAGCAAGCCACCATTGGCAACCTGTGATCACCGCAGAGAGCAAGAGAGAGAGGGAGAGACAGAGAGAGAGAGAGAGGGTGGGGGCAAAGGAGAGACAGATATTGACTCAGAGTCTGGGGGCGAGATACAGCCTGTCCATTTGAATGCCTCTCATTCCAGCCTGGGTCCCCCTCCTGCTCGCCATGCATGAATCACAGCTAGTAAGAGAGCCTGAGGCCCTGTGCGACATGTTTAAGTCACAGCCCTAAACCGCCTTTTTAAAATCCCAATCAATGGCACCTACAGCCACATTTTCAGAATTACCAACAGTGATGATTCAGCTGCATCAGTTTTAGTCTCAAACTGAACTTCAGGTATGTATTGGTCTATATTGTCCATAGTCTGTTGGCCCCTAAGGACCGGTTTGAGAGTGACTATCCTAAACAGTCATAATCAAATTACATCATTCCCTGCATGCAAAGTGACATATTATACTTGACTATACCATATATATGATACGCAATGTACGAATGAATGTGCTGCTACTGGTGGTCTAGTAATTCCTTCAGTAAAATGTGGTTTTGCAGAGGCTTACACTCCTGACACCTACTAAGACTGAATCAATTCAGGTGTGTTCGAACGGGTGAAGCACTAAACTGTGCTTACGCCCAGCCCTCCAGGACCAGAGGTGGATGTCCCTGCTGTATGTGTGTGTGCCCTAAAACAGGTTCGGCTTTTATCTGGTGGCCCAGATAAAAGAGTGGGTTTTTCATTCCAGAGTGCCTAATGCCATAATAATTACTGGTGGCTGTGGGGGGTAGTGAGGGTACGTGTGTGTGTGTGTGATAGAGCAAAGGAGGTGGTGGTTGGGGAGTGTGGGGGGGGGCAGTGTTTGGGAGGAGAAATTAAAGCAAGGAAATGAGTGCGGGAAATAAGCCCCCAACAGACAAAGAGGGGAAGCGTGGTGTTTCCGAACGCCGCCTTGGACTCCACTTTCGAACTGTCTCCGCGATTCTCTCCGCTGGCATCCGTTCTAGGACTGTGATCACATACGCAACTCGCCGGCACGGGTCGACCGGTGTCAAGGGCTCTGAGCCTCAGGACATGAAAGAACCTCAAACTGACCTGCAACTACCCACCGAACAATCGAACGGCAATACTTGGATTTCAGCAACTTGGTCCAACATGTGAGCAAATGTAAGCTGAGGTGCCAATAAGAATTTGGTAATGGTGCGAGGTGAAGAGCAGCTTGCCCCTGAAGGTCAGTTATAAATTGATGTAAACAGGGATGCTGAAGACTTCCCAGCTGAAAAGGCTATGCTAGTTATGAACAGCGAAGTTGTCCCTCTTTCCCAGTAACCATAAAAGGTAACCAGGTTTCTATGCAATTCTACCTGCCAGATGACAAGTATCATCCCTGGACAGCTCAACACGCTTGGAGGAGAACGCTTACTGCCAATTCTGCAATGTCAGCTAAAAGACTCCTGTTTAGGCTGCCATCCTGCTGAGTAATGGGGGATGAGAAAGGCCATATCTTACCAACACAGGACAGTGAGAACAGCTGTGCTATACTGGACTTCTGATGCTGGATGCTGTGATGGAGATTAAACTCACAACACAATTGTTGTCCACTAGCTTTGGGTGGTATGATTGTATAAGAGAGCATGTAGAAATACAGATAAGAATACCGCTCCCACCCTGTGGACTATGTAAACAAAAGCCCCACAATGTCAGAGAACATGCCAGCACAGTTAACAAGACAAAACAAAACGAAATCCTCTTTTCACCCTCATTGCTCCCTAGCAGCTCAACACAGACAGCAGTGTCCTGGTTAATAAGACATTTGTGCTGATTAAAAACATCTGAGGTGATTTCCATTCTGCTCAGTTAAAGGTCATGTGGAGGAGGGGGCGGGGGGGGGGCATGTGACAAAAGACTTGCTTCATGATTTGCTTGAAAACGGACTCCAAAATATCAGTTCAGCCACTTGGTCTGAATGGAAGTGCTCACAGGGACTTTCACACCCTCAGAGAATGAGTGTGTGCAAAGCGGTGTGTAATATTACTACAGTGGGTTGTAAAGTGTTGCGAGTGCTATAACAAGTAGGTGTGATGAAATTCAGGCATGCTTGCAGTGATAACTTGGTAAGAGTGACAGACTTGGGGAGAGAGAGGGGGAGAGAGAAAGAAACAGAGAGAGAACAGAGTTGCACTTTTACAAGCAGCAACAGGTGTGGAGAAGAAACGCTGGAGGAGAGAATGAAAACGGAAGGAAGAACAGTACACCAGATAAAACAAAAAGCCACATATACAAAGTACAAACATGCCGGTATTGATTACACTGATATCCTGGGCTATATAACACACAAATCATTCTGAACGATAATTAAAGGTGGCATGCTGGTGTGAGGCCGACCTCATCAGCAATCGTACAGAACAAAAGAAAGAACATGATCCAATGGATGATGTCATGCTGTGTATTTCAGCCTGCGGGGTGGTGCGAATATGACAGCCTACTTTAGATGATCATCTGAAACGAGGCACTGCAGTCAGAAACAGCCCCTTTTGAAGAAGAAGTCTCTACAACTCAGACGCATATTGCGGTGAAACTGTTTATCCACTGTGTACCCCAGCAGAGAGCTAAACCTGAGGCGGAGGCAAAAAAAGAAGTGCAGTGACGGAGTGGGGGGTGGGGAAGGGGGCCAGGTAGTCTCAGAGCAAGCAGGCAGTATGCAGGGAGTGGTCCAGCCGTTCTCAACAGACTGAGGAGTTTGGTGAAGTGAGGGCAGATCAGGGTCTTCAGTCTAAACTGTTCCAGTCTTTGCAGTCGCTCTTTGTGCTCCTTATGGACTGATATGGTCTAGAGCATATGAGGAGTGTCACTGTCTGTCTCTCTCTCACTCTTTCTCTCTCTCTCTTGGTTTCTGCCAGTGGCCTTTACTAACATGACCACTGTAAGCAATATCACACACACACACACACACACACACACACACACTCACACACACACACACATATCGTACACTTTTCTTTACACCTCTTTTTCTTTCTTCTCTCTTCCTCTACACAGCTCTTTCTTTCTTCTGTCTTCCTCTACGCTGCTCTTTCTGTCTCATTCTCTACACCTTTCCTTTTCTCCTCTTCCTCTACGCCTCCAGTTTGTCTGTCTCTACACCTCTCATTCCCTCCATCGCTTTCTTTCTTCTCCCTCTTTCTCAACGTCTGTCTTTCTCTCTTCTATCTTATATCTCCTTCGTTCTCTAATTTCTCAATCACTCTTTCTTAACACGTGTTTCTCTTTTCTTTCTTCTTTATATTCCTCTACCTTTCGCGCGCGCTCCTCTTCCGCCGCTCTGCGCGGCGAGCTTCTCTGAACCTCAAAGAGTCTGACTCACACACACACACACACACACACACACACACACGTAGCGCGCGCACTGGCCGGACCCGCAGGTGTATCTCCAGACCCCCGGCTCCCCGGGCAGGGCGCGCAGCGCGGACCCCCTCGTTACTCGCGTTTGGGGGCTTCAGTGGAGTACAGTGTCCACGGGCTTTGGAGAAACAGGTTCTTGCCAAAATCAAACAAACAAACAAACAAACAAAAAAAAGAAACTCGCACAAACAGCGTTGGGTCCGAACCCACCAAACGCGACGCGCCACAAACCGCAGAGTAAAGAGGAATAAAGGAATAAAGTGAGCGCGGTGACCAGCGCACCGCCAACTCGCGCTTGGGTTAAAAAAAAAGTCAGTGTCTCACCTTTTAGAGTCAGAATAACCAAGCACACGGTCCTCAGAGCCTGTCCCGCCATGACTGTCCTCTCACAACTTCTTCAGCTTCACCTTCTCTTTCTCTCACCGCGCTGCGCCTCTGCAGTCCGTCTCGGCTCGCTGAAGCCCTGTCTCAGCCTCACACACACACTCTCTCACACACTCTCTCTCTCTCAGACACACTCAGACACACACGCTGCGCACTAGACTCCCCCTCCCGTCTCTCTCTCTCTCTCTCTCTCCCTCTCTCTCTCTGTGAGTGTGTGTGTGTGTGAGAGAGAAATCTGATGAGGGCGGCAGGGGCTTTGGTTGATATATTTGCACAAAAGGTGACCCTCCCCTCCCCCTAAAGCCAAGCTCCGGAGTTGGACTGTTGCTTCGCTTGTACATAAACTGTCCCATATCATTCACCTGTAGGACTCCTGCCTGAAAGGACATTTCACAGGTAGTTTTAATGACATTAGAATTACAGTGTTACACGTCTTAACACTTAATAAGAGACAAGCAAGAAAACACACACACACACACACACACAAACACAAAAAGTAGCTGATACTTTGCGAGCTGTTTACAAGAACACAGGTTTGGTTCCAGGTCTCTGTTTAGTGCCTCCAGTCAAAAAAAGAGGCAACCCAGGTGTTTGATGCAGCGACAAATAGTTTCAAGTTTCAAGTTTTCTTGTCATATACAGGCAACAATGTAGCATCGCTACTGTAATGAAAGGCTCGTGTTCCACCAACTTTACATAAATATATAGAAAAGTATAACGAATAAAAACAAAAAATCAAAATAGACATATTTTTAAGAATTTAGAAAATAACCTTTTTAAAGAGTGATTAGTATTTACAAATACGGAAAAGGTTTAATATATACAGTATTAATGATGCAGTGAGGGTTTCCATGAGAAAAGACACTATAAAGCCATTGTTTTATATATATATTTATATACCTTCTCATTTCCTTTGTTTTTATTATCGGCTACATTGTAGATCAATATTGAACACATCATATATTGCACACTCAACTTTGCACACTCTTGCCATTTTCCCCCTCAGATTCATGAGGAATGGGCCTGGAAATGTGTTTAATTAACAGGAGTTTCTTCATCAAGAGTTCATTAGTGGAGTTCCTCTCCTTCTCACTGTGTGTGGATCATCAGCTGTGAGGGTCGGGTCGGTCCACA
>JBBPDE010000006.1:2559469-2571666 GCA_037974605.1 Nannopetersius ansorgii
CCCCAAGTTGCTCCAGGGAGAGACTGCCCTCTGTAGGTAGGGAATGGAAGTCGCTTTGGATAAAAGCGTCTGATAAATGCCTTAAATGTAATTGTAAGATTAATCAAGATCATCTTCGCCTTGAGAAACTTAGATGTAGAGATGGAAGGATGCACCATCCTGCTGAAAAATTTGACTGTTTTTATGGTAAAAAAAATGGTTGGGAATAGAAGATGCAGCAAAGATTTCTTGATATTTTAGACTATTGATGTTGCCTTACACCCTGCAGATCTCTCACACACCCCCATACTGGAAGTAAGCCCAGACCATGATTTTTCCGCCACGAAACTTCATGGTTTTCTGAGTGAATCTCTGATCCATGCGGGCTCCAGTAGGTCTCCTGCAGTATTTGCGGCGACTGTGATGTAATTCGACAGAAGATTCATCTGAAAAATCCAGTTTCTGACACTTTCCCAGCGGCAATGCTTTGCCAGGCTGTGGGCCTTTTAAAATTGTCTTTGTTTAGTGCTGGTTTCTGGCCATTGATTCAACCATCAAGGCCATTTCGAGACAGAATTCGACAAACTTCTGGTTGACACCGGGACTTCTGGTTGACACCGGGACTTCTGGTTGACACCGGGACTTCTGGTTGACACCGGGACTTCTGGTGACCAGGCCTCATGGAACTTTTCTGCAGTGGAAAATGGGCTGGCCTTGGATTTTCAAGCCAACAAACAGCCCTCCTGAGCAGTTGTCTTGCAGTGTCTGCCTTGAAAACCATCTCCAGTTTCTTCATATCTTTTTCTTATCCTTATTGAAGGTGTCTGCCACGTCAGCAGTGGATCTGGTCTTCAGCCTCTTGATGATGAACACTTTAGTCTCAGGGTGAATCTTTGGCACGTTGTCAGAGGTCAAGTTGCAGATGATGTGAAGGTCTAGTGCAGGGCTATTCAACTTCAAAAGCAAGTGGGATGAATGAATGATGCATCCATTTTCTTTAACTTTAATACTTTCACATAAGGAGCTTTTAAGCCAAGGTCCATATTTATATTATGCTACATTTAAGATGAACAAAACAAGGCCATCATACCAAAAATAAATGGACTGTTCACAACATGACACAAACAATTCCAAACATAGCAGTTCCATACCCACAGTCAAATTAATTAGAGCTGAACAGTAAAACAGACAAAATAATTAACATAAAACATAAATCTTGTCACAGAGACAGCATCACATTCCTCAAGTAGCAAAACATCACAATGCTGTCATTTTGAGCCTGTTCAAGTTAATGGGAAAAATTACATTGCCTTGACTTTGCTATTTCAACATAGTTTGGCTCATGGGTAGTAAGGGCAATTCTAAGACACTCATGCAACTTCTCATTGGCCATGGAGCAACGTGCCTTTGTTTTGATGACATTCATGTGAGAAAAGCTAGACTCGCACGTATAAGTGGACCCAAACATTGTCAGTATTAGCCAGGCCACTTTACTTGTTGTGGGGTACTGATATTGGTTAACATGGTTAGACTAAAAGTTCTCTGCACCCTCAGACTGCAAGTGCTGTTTTAAAGCAAATGAGGATTGCATATCAACCACTTCCATCTGAAAGATGCTCTCCTCAATAGAAGACATTACCTTGCTTTTGCACCGAAGTCTGCTTCAGGTTTGATAGAAAAGGGGTCACGAGCAAAGTGTTTCAGTGGCAATGCTGAGCCCTTGGAATCTCTCCGTAAAGTTTTCAGTCAGTTTTGTCATGAAATCTGTCATGACTGGTGTTATCTGTGCCTCGGGTGCTGTGTTCATGAATGCATGCAGTTGTGGAAAGTGCAGCAATCCTGTTACTGTTAGGTCTGTCGTGAAAATTGTTAGCTTTGTCTTGAAAGCACAAAGCTTCTCAACCAAATCAGCAATAGACTTTTCTCGTCCTTGCAGTTCAAGTGTCTAAAATGTCACACAGAAGGTACACTTCTGCCATGAACTGTTCTTCTAGCATGCGCTCCAGGTTTGCTGCCCGTTTGTTTACACACATGAAGGAATGACACAATCTCCTGGTGGAGCTCACAGAAACGGTCCAGAACATTTCCCTTGCTTAGCCGTCTGACATCGTTATGAACAAGCACGTCCGTGTGTTCCGCAAACATGTCGGCTAGCATCATACGGAAAAGGCGGTGTTGTAGGCTTGAGGTTGAGCGGATGAAATTCGCAACGTTCATGACTGTGTCCATGGTGTTTTTCAGATCACCGCTCGGCTTTGCACACAACACAGACTGATGAATGATTCAGTGTAAAAACTGCATATGTGGGGCTATAGTTGTTAGCCTAGCCACCAGCCCTTGTAATCTACCGCTCATGGCTGGAGCGCCATCGGTAACCAAAAGGCAAACTTTCTGTAAATCCAGCTCCAGCTCTAGTTTAAAAATGTGACAGTCTTTTGAAACATCACCTCACCTGTGGTGTGTCCCTCCAACGGAATAAGCCCCAAATGTCGTTCTCTAAAGCGTACTCCGGCGTGAAATCTGACATAGATGCATAGCTGAGCCATGTCAGTACAGTCGGTTGATTCACCCACAGCGATCGACATAACGTCAGCTATTTTTAGGTTTTCCAAAAGCTTCCTTGAGACATCCTTTGCGAGTAATTCCACTCTGCGAAGAGCTGATCTGTCTGAGAGAGGCACTTTTTTTAATGGATGAGGTGACTTTCCTTAACTTTTTCATCAACAACCACTTCATCAAGCTTCAGCAAGCATACAGTCTTTAACTGTCTTCGCCGCGGTAAAAGGACTCTTCTGTCTGGCAAGTGTCCAGGCTACACGAAGGTATGCTATCATAGCCCTCTTGTTCCGTGCAAAAGCGACCAAGGGCGACTTGACACTGTTGAAAAGACGCTAGCAGACGCTGTACTTTGCCTCTCCGTTCCTCCGAGCCCTCTGGAAAACTGGCAGAAAACGAGCCGTGATTTGACTTGTAGTGCCTCTTCACGTTGTATTCTTTCATGACAGATATGCATTCGTTGCACAGTAAACAGACCAGTTTATTACTAATGTGCGGCAGGCAAAACAAATATTTGTCCATCCATTCGCTCTGGAACTGGCGGTTTTCCAAATCAATTTTTCGTTTTTTGGGTTTTGGGAGCGACGTGTTGTAAAGCTGTGTTAGCTTAGCTGACTCTGACACTTCACCGCTTACCCGCGAGCGGAGTGCAAGTGCAGAGCCAGTGTAGCAACCAATCACAGCGCATGACGGATCAGAAGCAACTGATTTCAGTTATTTTTTCCAAAGGGTGTGCAAACAAATATCAAGTTAAGGGTGCCAATAATTGTTTTTCTCCTGTTTTTGTTTTGTTTTGTTTCTATACACACAAAGACAACAAACGTGTATAGAAAAACACGTGTTAATGCAATACTTTTCTGTGAGAAATACTTGATTTTCTGGAAAAAAAATTGGGGGTGCCAACAATTTTGGCCATGACTGTACCTGACAAGTGAAAGTGGCAATGCATTTAATCCCAGTGTTTTGATGTTAATCAGATCAGTTTAGTTAGTTCTGTGTCTGTTATTTAGTCTTGTGTGTAAACAGCTAATATACAAGTGTGTGTGTGTGTGTGTGAGTGATTCATCCACACAGATTTCAGAGTTTCCCAGTGTTACCACGGTATTCAGATATATGGTATTTTGTGGTGTTTCTATAATTGAAGATGCTTTGATGTGTCTGGAAACCATATTTATTTATTTATTTTTCTCCTACAGTTCTCCAGACAGAGTTATGGACGTTTTGGTCATATTCACTGGACACAGTTGGGTAAGTGCTTCCTTTTAACTGTTACTAATGTCGAGGAGTTTAATTATGCAGTAATAGTAATAAGGAGTTGTCTTTCAGGTCTTGAAAAAACCTGCAGAACGTTTTTGAACTCATAACTGCCAACAATGGCTCATGGATGGAATACGTGTCACAATTCCACAACTCCATCTGATTCAAAGACTTTGCCTGTGCCCTTGGAGGCTGAGGAGAACTTTGAACATCATGCTGAGCAACTTGCTGGGGAAGAGCATAGTCCAAGCATGATAGTTCCCGAAGAGATCTCCACATCAGCTGTGAACCATTTGAATTCGGAGGCTAATTCACAGCAGGATGCGTGTCTTGAACCTCCATGGCAAGAGGAGGATACATCAGTGGAGTCTGACAGAGGTCAAGCTAAAGATCTCGAGACAAATCTGGTTGCTGTCACTAATAATCAGTCCTGTTTGAATTCGTATACACATGGCTCAGAACCACATCCTGGTTTGATGAATATGACCAGTCTTGTGGACTACTCGGATGTCAGCAGCTGTTCTGAAGCAGACCATGACGACAATTCAAATGTCTTCATAGAAGATAATCACGATCCATCTTCGCAATTTCAAAATAAGGAAGTAAGTGAATTGAATCAAGGACCTCCTACTCTGTCCAATACTGGTGATTTGGATAGTGCATTGATGGGAACTGACAAAGTCGTTCTGGAAAATGAAGCCTCTGACAACAGGGGACCTCAGGACATGGAGCATGAGATTGAAAGTGATGATTTGAATAACGTAACGGATGATGGTGTCCTGGCGGAAAAGTCCCTTTTAAATCAACAGAATCGGTGTGTAAATATCAGTAGCACCGAAGGTGAAAACAATTGCCCTTTGAAAAGCATGGAACAAATGGAGCAGAAAGTGTGTCTTAACCAGGATTCCGACTGTGCTGAAGAACCAAGCAGGGGTTGCACAGATATTCGAAATACCGAACTCAGTTCTGTTCACTCTCCGGACCTGAATTGTATGAACTGGAATATAGAAGAAAAACAGAATGATGGTGATGCACATGTGCAGAATGGTTGCCAGTTAGAACAGGTCAGCCCATGTGAATCTAAACTTGATGGTCAAGAAAATGAGTCAAACCCTGACCATGAAAAAGTGACCCTTGAAATTAAACCTCAGTCGGACTTAACAGAAGGTAACACTTCTGTCCATCAAGATGTTGAGCGCAGTAGTCTTGAATTCTTACAGTCTTGTTTGGGCCTTAAAAATCCAGAACACACTCCTCCTGTTTTGAGTAGCCTGGTGTATACAACAGTAGACCAGCATGAGTCAAATTCTGCATATGAGACAGGGAATGATACCCCCCAGAACTGTAACATTAATAGGACCCAACCCCCAATTCTCGTGAGAGCTACAATTGAACCGGCGGACAGGCTTCAAATGGAAGAAACAGCAGAGTGTATACATGAACCTCCTCCTCTGCAGTCATACTGTAAGGGCTCTGCAGAGCCTACGCAACAAAATGAGGAGCAAATTGTTAGAGGCTTGATGATAACTGGAAGTGGAATTGATGACAGGATTACAAGTGAATTTTCCTTGGTGCCATCCAAGAAATTCATGAAAAAAATGCAACCTGTTGTGCTTCTGAAGATCACTAAGCAGAATGCTGATGATGGAAACATGTACCATTGTTCTGAGTGCAAAAAAACCTTGCAAAGTTCTGATGAGCTTGTTGAACATTACCACCGCGAACACTCTCAGTGTAATTTTCAGCATTGTGTAACCTGTGGATGTTATTTGTCCAATGAGACATTGGCAGCGCAACATTTGTGTCGGAAGGTTAAGCCAAATTATAAGCACCAGTCTGACGCTTTGACGTCACACTCTAAGACGAAGGCAAAATATATGTGTAAGTACTGCCACAAACCATTTGCCAAAAGAACTTCTTATGTTTTTCATGAGGAAAGGCATAGACTTGTCACTGAAACTAGGTGTGATTGTTGTGGTTTGTACTTTATGCATCCAAGTCACCTGAAGGTTCATAAAGTAAAGACCAGATGCTTACCTCTGATACTAGAACCCCATGAGGAGGAAAAAGCAAATTTTGAAGTAGCCCTGAAAAACGAGGCCACAGGTGGGACTGACGGCTGTCAGATGAGGCTTAATGATTGTTTTGTGAAGCTTGTTGACATAAACAAGACAGACCGGACGCCGAAAAAAATAAGTTGCCCTGTTTGTGGAAAGGTCTTCAGGCTCCGAGCACAACTAAAATCACACCTCCGATCACACTCTGATGAAAAACCCTTTCAGTGTGATAGGTGTAAGAAGGATTTCAAATATTCCTGGAATCTTAACAAGCATAAAAGAGAGCTGTGTTTTCGAAATACGGTAAAGCGTAATGAATCCCCTACGCCTGTTGGTACTCTTCCCAAAAGATTTCCATGCCCCATCTGTCCACGGATATTTAAGTATTCCTACAATAGAACCCGGCATTTGCGTGAACAGTGTCTGAAAGAATATACTCGGACAGGAAAAGGAAAGGTTGGAAACAGATATAAATGCCCATTGTGTAGTGAAACATTTAGCATGTCTTCCAATTGTAATCGACATATTAGAAAAGTTTGTTATCAGAAATATAGAGTCAATGGGAGTCTTAACCAAAAGAAAGAGGTGGACATCAAGGAACAGGTTAAAGAAGAAAAGGAGAAGACGCCGGTGCCAACTTTTCCCGCTCCAAATTGGTCACGTCATGAGTGTACATTATGTCCGGCTGTGTTTGCACACAAATCTGGAGTTTGGAGACACATGAAAAGACACAAGTTGCTTCAGGATACCATAACGCCAAATGGCAAAGATGTCAACCCCAGTAACCTGAAACGAACAGACCTTGACCTCGAACCACAAAGCAAAGAGTCTTCTGTTATGAGATCTTTGTGTTGCCGCTTCTGTGAAAGAACTTTCCTGACAGATCACTCGCTAAACAAACATGTACGATTACATGGGGGGAAAAAACCTTACCGCTGCTTGGACTGTGGGAAGAGCTTTGGCAGGCGCGGGCATCTAATTGCTCACATAAATATTCACAGACGAAAGATACAGTGTTCTGTCTGTAAAAAGATTCTGCCCTCAATTGGAGATTTGTTAAAACACAGACAATCCCATGTAAACAAGGGTATGCTTCAGTGCCCTGATTGCCCACTGCAGTTCAAGTTTCCTGTGTTCTTGCTCCGACATGTTACCACACATGTAAAGAAGAAATCTAAACCCATATCGACCCAGTCTCCCCCTGAAAAGATTCCTGCTGCTGAAAAGATGGAAGAAATTCATGAAGTCTTCAAATGCGGAGTATGCAAAAAGGAATTTGCTGACTCCGAATCACTAGGTCAGCACTGCTCAAAACACATTCCAAAGTCTTGTGGTTTCACGTGTCCATTATGTAAACGTGATTTTCAGAGTCGAGCTATATTAATTCGGCATTTTCGTATTCACACTGGTGAAAAGCCTTTTGCCTGCAAAGGGTGTGGAAGACATTTTGCCCGAAAGGAATACCTTAAAACTCACGAAGAGAGATGTCCAAAAGAAAGTCCTCCACCTCCAAGATCAAGCTTGACTCAAAATCAAGAGAAATCCAAACTAAATATGGTATTGGACAAAGTACAAAAAATGTTTAAATGCTCATACTGCCCACATGTATTTAACTTGGCAAGCAGTTTGACGATTCATGAAAAAGCTCATATGAAGAATACCTTGTTTGTATGTTCAAAATGTGGGAAATATTACAGGAGAAAGCTAATAAAAGAGCATCAGAAGAAATGCAAAGGCAAGGAATCACAACACGCCTGTAGAAACTGTGGAGCTACCTTCAGTGGAAACAAAAGCAAAAATGCACACGAGAGTAAGTGTAAAGGCACAGATTCAGTTCTCCCAAGCAGAAGATGCAATGTATCAAATGAATCTGGGACAAGTCTCAAGGACAGTTACAAGGAGCGGTGCCCACATTGTCCCAAACGCTTTAGATACAGAAGTTACCTGCTTAGGCACCTAAGTTGTCACAAAAAACAATGTGTGCGCTGTGGTCAGAAATTTGAGGATCAACAGCAATTTCTACAGCACAAGGCCCTATGTGATGGTATATTGAGGGAACCTGAAGGGGAAATGAAAGAATACGCAGAAAGCGAACCCATGTCAGTTAATGCATCAGATCTGAAAAACATCGGAATAACAGTAGGAGGAAATGATGGGGAGCTGAAGTGCAGTTTCTGCATGAAGGTCTTCACAAAAGCAAGAAATCTGAGGCGCCACATCCTTACCCACACAGACGTCAAGCCGTATCGTTGTAAATTGTGCGAGAATTGTTTTTCCCGATTTGATCATCTGAAACTACACCAGGCACACTGTAAGGGCAAGAGACAGCGACTTGAAGTGCGCATTGAAAAGATGAATGTTGATCTTTTTGGCAGTGGCATTCAAACTAAGATGCAGCAGTCAAACGATGTGTTTGAATGTACCGTTTGTTCGAAGCAGTTCTCTGCCCGCGTCAGTTTAGCACGACACACCTCTATGCTGCATTCTACTTTTAAACCCTTCTCTTGTAAAAAGTGTGGTAACAAGTTTAGTTCAAAAAAGAGTTTAGCAGCACACATCCTCAAGGTAAAGTGCAGTAGGTCCACAGAAAAGAGGTTGAAGTCACCTCAGCCAGATACTCCAGTCCAGCCATGCAGAGAAACCTCTAAACTCTTACAACGCATACAGGGGCACTATTCAAATAAATTTCAATTCCATTGTGAGTACTGCCCCCGTCGCTTTAAAAACAAGTTCCAGGTGAATGTTCATACACGTCTTCACACAGGAGAAAAACCTTTCGGATGTGCCAATTGTGGTGAACGTTTCATCAGAAGGGACTATGTTCAGCGACACTTAATTAAATGCAGTGGGAAAAGGCAAAGCATTGATAGGGTGCTTTGTGACCGGTGTGGTGGACTATTTACTCAAGATGCACTTCAGAAACATCAGAAGACCTGCATCATTAACTTCAAGTCACGTGCTTCCCCCAAGGCTTCCAGTACTTCAGAGATCAAGGGGTTTTCCTGTGTTAGATGTAGCAGCCATTTTTTGTTGTTCTCACAGCTTCAGCAGCATTTTTTGACACAACATCGATCTGATGGACTCCAACATTCGGACGACCTAGAGCAGCATTCATCAAACGCCTTCAGCGTAAAGGATGAGCCGCTGGATGAAGAGTATATAAAAAACCTTCCAGGCAGCAGCCAAATGCAAATACAAGACGATACAAATGGGGATTCAAAAAATGAATCTTACCCAGAAGGTGCAGAATTGGAGCTTAATGATGATACAGTCCTTGTATTTAATAAGGGTTCTAATACGACAGGTACCGGTGTATTGCAAACAAAGTTTTCATGTAAAGATCAGGAAAAAAGAAACCTGAGCAAAGAAGATGGAGTTGTCCACAAGTATCAGTGCTCAGAGTGTGATCAAAGTTTCACTGATGGCCTCAGACTTATAAGTCATCTCGAGGATCATGGCCGTGAAGACCTTGAGCGTAGATTAGGCAAGAAGCACCAATGCCACCTGTGCGGTAAGAACTTTGAGCAAGCTGGGTTGCTGCAGAGACACGTGAAGACTCAGCATCAGGAAACCAGTTCTAATACCTGTCTTGAATGCCTCAGAAGCTTTCGATATCCCTCAGATTTGGACTGTCATATGGCTCTTCATGACTCTAATCGACCGTTTGCTTGTAACACCTGCCAGTTAAGGTACTGGACGCCTAAAGCCTTGAAAATGCATCAAAATAATTCTCACCCATTTGACATATTAAAGGCAAGGGAGTCTATCACAGGTGAGTCTCCTAAAATATTTAGATGTGATCCTTGTAATAAAAGTTACACATCAAGAAAATCTTATATGAGGCACTGCAAAGATAAACATAAAGGGAGTTCTGAACTTACAAGCGCATCTGTGCAGCATCATGACAAGGGTGATTCTGCCGACAATGGTGCAGTGGATGGAGGTAATGAAGATGCAAGTGACTGTGACTCTGACTCTGCTCCCTATTTTCCTTGTCATGTCTGTGGTAAAACGTTTCTAACATCTGAAAGTCTTGAGGATCATCAAAGATGCCATCTTGGTGAAAAACCCTATGAATGTGAGGAGTGTGGCAAATGCTTTTTCCAGCTTGTAAACCTACAGCACCATCAGCGGAGCCACAAAACTGAGTTTCAGTGTCCTATGTGTGGTAAAGGTTTTATTTCAGCCTTTGCCCTGCGCAAACACAGACACAGTCATGTTACAAAACGGCCACATCGATGCACTAAGTGTCATCTGAGCTTCACAGGAGCATCACAGCTGGCTGAACATATGCTCACTCACCGTGATGAAAACTTTCCTTGTGACCTTTGTGATGCGACATTTTCCTGCAAATCAAGCAGAGCTGAGCATCGCAAGATGCACACAGATCAAGAGGAGGAGATTCCTCCCTTGATCCCACCTACAAGGCAAACCTCACCTCCAACTGTGATGAGCAACAGTCCTTTACTAAATAATGCTCAGCAATCCAAACACCGCTGCGAAACCTGCCAGATGCAATTTCAAGATCTGGAGCAGCTCTCGGAGCATGGTTGTTGTCCAGCAAAAGAACGTCCTTATTCATGCCCTGAATGCAATAAGCATTTCTCGCATGGTTCTCACCTGAAAAAGCATCAACTCAGTCATCAACTTTCTGGGCCACATTCTTTTCAGTGTAAGAGATGCCCAATGAGTTTCAACCAGCGTCATCACTTGCTTACCCATTTGCAACTACATGGTGATGAAGAGCCTTCAGACTCCCAAACCGACAAAAAAGCGAAGTTGTCAAATCCAGTCCATCTAAATATGGACAAAATTTATAAATGTCCGATTTGTCCTGAGAGCTTCGCTCAAGCCTTGGAGCTAGCAAATCATCTTTCGGTTCATTCGTACATGTGCAATATTTGTAACAAGACTTTTGCAACCAAGCAGCAACTAGAAGAACACGAACGGTGCCATTTGTCTGCAGCTACACAGTACGAGTGCACAGAATGTGGGGACAGCTTCATTGGAAGTGATGCTTTTCGCCAGCACAACTGTGCTCACCAGAAACCTTCGTTTTCAGACACAGGTCTTGGACATTCTTCCAGGCACCACCCTCGCAAGAAGAGATCTTCAGGAGCGCCATTTAATGTCCTCAGTAAGGAGGAAGAGGAGGAAGAGGAGGTTGACGTTGGGGAAGACTTCTACAATTGTGCTGTTTGTAACAAAAGATTCACTTCCAGTAGCAGTTTACAGGAGCACCAAAAACTGCATGAAGACGGACGGCCTTTCAGGTGCCTGATCTGTGGCAAAGGCTTTTCGAAGAAGAAATATCTCACAAAGCACCAGCAACTGCATATTGAGTGTCCGTATCGGTGTGAATTTTGCTCTGAATCCTTCAAAACTGAAGCAAACCTTTTGTCCCACCATAGAATCCATGATGCAAGAAGGAAACATCAGTGCACAGTGTGCAAGAAAGCATATTGTACCGCATCTGAACTCTCAAAACATAAAAAGAAACACCCAGAATTGTGGAATAAAGAAAGTGGTGAGCATCGGTGTGATATGTGCTATCAGTCTTTTAGTTTGCTTTCTCAGTTACAAAAGCACCAGGAAACTCACATTGGCCAGATTGTATATGAATGCACAGAGTGCGACAAAGCCTTTGCTTTTCCGAATCTTTTAGAGGAACATCAGCAGACTCATGCAGCTGCAACAAATTCTTCCCACATTCTCTTTCAGAGTTCATTTGACGAGTAGAGTGTACTGTAGAGTATTTCCTGCAATGCAGGTGATTTTTGTAGTTGTTCAATTTTCTGAAAAAATGCTTCTTTATGTTTTGGAAAACCATGTTCTGCTATGTTACATATTCTACATAGACTTACATAGACTTCTTGTTTGATTTTAACGTCGAACTGTGTATGTTGTAGGTTCGTTTTTTTACTACTACAGTTGCTTAATTGAGGTGTTAGTTGAAAGGTGAAATTTGCATGCCAGAAACAACCTGAAATGATGTTCAGATATTTTCCTCTTTGTTTATGGGGCTTATATGGCAGAAATATCAGTCATCTGTCATCCTATGCCCACATTTATTCCTCTGGTGTGTGTTTATTTCATGATGTACTTGATCTTTTTGAAGCCGTTTTTTTTCTAGAATTGCTGAGCAGTTATTTCTAGTACCTATTTAGTACTGACCTTTACGTCATTTTCTGATAACTGGTTGTAGCCATGCATCTAATACCTCTGTAAAGATTTGTACAGGGTTACATACATTATGAATATGTCTTTGTATGTTCAAACTGTTTTTATCAAGTTTTTTTTAGGGGGGGGGGGGGGGGGTCCTTTTTTTTTTTTTTTTTTTTTTTTTTT
>JBBPDE010000006.1:2585051-2596330 GCA_037974605.1 Nannopetersius ansorgii
TATACACACACACACATATATATACGCACATTATATATATATATATATATATATATATACATAATATACTGTATTAGTGTATATATGTATATATATATATATGTGTATATATACAATAATATACTGTATTAGTGAAATGTGATTATATACTAATATTAGACTAAGTACTATACTGTATACTTAATATATATATTGGATTATATTAGTATAATACTATTGATATTGGTAATTACTGTCTTATTTTGCAGTATATATTTCTATTTTGTATTAAGTGACCTGTTCTTTAATAAACAAACAAGAGAAATACATTTCAGTCATTAGTACTCAGCTAAGGTCTGAGGTTCTCTTTACCTGGCAGGAGTCTTTGCCTCCCTCCAAGAAGCCAGCACAGAACATGTTAGAGGTGATCTCTCCTGGGTAGGAGTTTCTGCAACTGGTGTCACTCAGGATAGGAGCATCCAGGCATCTCAAAGTGGAAGGGTAGCTTGCTATCGAGGAAAACATTGAAAAGGCATACTTGTTAGTTCAAGAAAGTTTAATAAAGAGTTAATCCACCAGTTTTTATTGTTCAAGGCTGTTACATGCCTTTAAAAACTACTTCACCATATACTATTGCATACAGTGGGTTTATATATGATGGCTGCTGCCTATTTTATGATTTTTTGATATGATACAAAAATCACTGGTCACCGGTCCTTAACTGGGTCCAGTCACCATCCCTTTCATTTTGCCCTGATAAATCACCCCCCTTATATGAACGCTTATGTAAATATGTTTAAGATTATAAATATGCAAACATGTAGTCCAAGCACGACATTATCTTGCAGCAAATTTGAACAATATTGTAGTAAATCTTTAAAACGGGTGATTGTTCCACCCAAAGCTGGCCTTACTCTAAGGGAATTTGAGCTGAGCATACTTACTGCCGCTGCTGAGAGTGTTTCCCCATCCGGAGATCAGGCACATGGTACCAGCAGATGCGCAGCCATTGGGCAGGGCCACAGTGCGCACATAGCTGTTCAGAGTGGCAGGTGAGCTCAGCTTGATGAGCATGATGTCATTGTTGAGTGTAGAGCTGCTATAACTGGAGTGCCTGATGACCTTGGAGGAGTCGATGAACTGCTCAGTGCCCTCATTGGTATCAATGTTGTGCTCGCCCAGACGCACCTGAATACGGCTATTAAGAGACAAGAGAGAGGTCTTCATACCACAGATGATATACCATTTCCTCGCAAATGTAATGCAAAAGTTTAGCACCTGCCCACTGGCTTCTACTGTAGCTATCCTGAGTCGACAGGCCTTGTGTCGTGATTGTCTGTGGTGACTGACTGTATACAAAAGTATCAGACCTGCATGTTTCGTGTAGAAGGAACTCAGTTGGTACCCAAAAAGCAAATAGGGGGCTATAATGGGCACGCATTCAAAACCTGAAGAAGGCTTAAAAGTGAACAAGTAAAGCTAGTACTCTCAGATCTACGTATTTCACTGAATATACATCATTCATTTGTTTGGCTTTTTGCTGGTTTATTTTTTTCCCCACTGTTTTGTCTTTTGGATGTATTTCCTTTGGGATTCAGATCATACAAACATACCTCTATCAGAGAGCTTTAAAAGAAAACATTAGCTGGAAAAGAGCTATACTCACGACTTGTAGCAGTGGGCAGCAGACACGACCCACAGGTTGCTGATCAGAGAGCCGCCGCAAAAGTGGTAGCCCACATTCAGAGAAGCCTGGTAGGGCACGCCGTTCTTCGCGCACACATACCCTCCAACGATCTTATCATCTTCGTCGATAGGGGCAGCGACTGAACAGCAGAGAGACGAAAGCGTAAGCGTATAAATATGGTCAGGTGCGTGGGTTTTTGAGCCTCAAACGATGGTTTTCTGCCTGAAAATAATTACACACTGTCTACACAGAACACACTTCTGCACATCGCACATTTACTGAACTATATTTAACATATTAAAAGAAAAATATATAGTTTTTTAATATCTGTTTACAGATTTCATATCTGGCTGACTGAGCATCTGTCTGTCAGTCTGGCCATCTTTCTATTAGTCTGTCTGTCTGTCTGTCTGTCTGCTAAGCTGTCTGTCTGTGCATCCATTCATTTGTCCATCCATCTATCTGTAGCAAGAATAAACACAGGTTGTTCAGTCATTACAAACAACAATGTGCACAAAACATTCCCCTAATTAAAAAAAAACATCTACGTACGTTTATGCATTCCACATCAGCGCATAAACTTACAAAAAAAACGTTTTTTAAAAAATATTGTCTTCCATTACATTGTCTCTAGCTTGAGTTCTCCACACTGTGATGAAAAAACAGTGTAAGTGTAGGGAAACTTACATGCCACTGCGAACAGAGCCAGTAAAATGATGCACTTCATGATTGGAGAGACTGTCTGATGCTCAGCACACAACTGCATGCTGCCTCTCCTTTTATACCTGCACTCTTATCGATGTATTTATTTTATTAATCCACCAATTAATCATTAGCCTCTTTGAGAATGGACAGGTGGCCAACGAAGGCCGTATGATAACAAATCCACAGCTATATTACAACTTGTGTTAATACGATTAGTGAACTTGAAATCTTACTTCATTGGGATGTATCTTTAAGAAAAAAAGAACAGTGTTCATTTATGTAACCATGCACTTCAAAGCTGAGCGCCACATTGCTGTTTTGTTAAGTTCTTGTCAAAATTGTGTCTTGAGTTTGGGGTTTTACTGCTGAACTGAATGATTAACTTTACATAAATTCAAAACTGAAAATCCCTTCTACTGGTTTCCTCTCAACTGGTGTGGAATATGTATGTAGGACATTTCTTGTTTTTATTCCCATCTCTTTTCTTTTTTAAACCTTGAAAACTAAAAATCCATTTTGAAGAACTTTTTCTTTTTTTTTTTTTAAAGAGAGATATACATTTTCCTACATTTTCTAGAAACAGGACTATGATGTCTGTTGTACTACCCTCCTTCATGGATCAGCCGTGGTTTTAACTTGAGGTATTTGACTAACAACACAGCATAAAGAAATAGTAAAGCAACAAAAAATAAATACCTGGCCTATGAAAGAATAAGAAACCACTACAGCAGGATTTGGGAAGTGTATCCCAGGAAAGCTTATTCCCTGGAGGTAAGATGAGAAATAAAAGCTCGGATACATTCTGGAAATGTTAGGTGACCTGAGCCTGAGTACGGAACTCGGTACTATTTTTTTATATTGTGCTTTAAGTACACATGTTTTTAAAAAATCAGAAAAATAGGATTCTGTCTATTTTTCTGCCTTTTTTAGTTAACAAAACACAATTTTTTGGTTTGTTTTAGTGTAAATTTATGACACATTCCACTAGGCCTATACATGACCTTGTATAGAAAGAGACACAAACGTGTCTGATGATCTGATACATGATGACATCTGCTCCTGACATCTTGGGGCCACAGCAGGCCTGTTTTAGTGGCATGGGCCTTCATTGAATTAGGCAGGTGGTTTTAATGCTATTGGCTTATTATTATCATCTAAACGTTCACTATTTAGTGGTCATCAAGGACAAAACCAGGTGGAAAAAACCTAAACCTTATCACATTCACACTTCCAGAGGCCTCTCAGGGACATTGCTCCTATGGGAACCAAACATCTGGCTGCAAAAAAGGTGAAGGTGAATATTTTCTACTTAAAATAAGATGACAAATTATTGGTTTTTTTTAAATTTCTTTAGTTTTTTTAATCATTTGCTCTATATGGGTTGTTATTTTCAGTCTATGCTCTTTTTCAACAGGTCGAAACAGTCAAACAGCTGGACATAACCTTTGTGTTTCTGTTGAACATGAGTATTGACTTCAACATTAAATTAATAATTGCAAAAAAAATGACCAATTGTGCTTAAAAGACTTTTTTTTAGCCAGAGGAGCTAATGTTTACATCGAGTCTGCGGGGGCATGACGTCATATCTCCGCGACGGCCGTCCCCGCCTGTGTACATGTCCCGAGATTTTGAACAAATGTGGATTCTGCGCTTTAAATTAGCGCTTTTGTTCCTCTTGGGTGAACGAGCCGTCTCCATAACGTGAGTAAGAGTGTGCTTTCTTTAGGTCATCTTGTTTGTAGTCGTTATAATGAATCCGGCGCGTTTAGCTAGGTGTGTTTGCAGGTTGCTCGCTGGAATCTTTAACGTTTCCCTTGTTAATTTATGCCGGATGCCCATCCATTGCGGATGAGGTGCAGAATAAATGCGCAGCAATGCGGCAGCTTTTGTACAGGACACTCTTCGTATACCCTGATAACGGTTCAGACTCGTGTATTTGTGTTTTCTCTTTTTTTTGTACCTTCTGTGTCTGTAGTGTCCTGACAGTAACGTTTCCTCTGGTCGTTTTACAGATAAGACCTCCACGAAGCAACATCCACCTTTCTTCAGTAGCTTCAGCATGTGAAGCTTTCCTGTGTGAACTAGTCCCCACATCTTACCATCAGACCACTAATAGTAAATATTCTGTTAACCCCCCACCCCCAAAATATATGCACCTTTCTGGACAGAAGTCAAAGCTGGCTGGTTTTGCCTGTGCTCTGCATTTGAGCAGAGGTTGGCAGAAGCCAGGTCTCTGTTCGGAACAGGCAAGCCTTGGCAAGGTGCGTGTCGCATTGAGTTAGAACACCTGGCCATCAGTGTGATGGCATGTCAGCCAATTTGTGAATGGCACTGCGTCTGCCGGTCCAGTCAGTGTGGCTGCAAACCAGGCCCGATCCATGACGGAGTACTACGAGGAGGGGGGGCTGCTGTATGAGCACTCACCTCCCATGCACATTAAAGTGGAGTCCCCAGAGGGTCCCTTTGGTGGGGGCGTCTCAGAGGATGGCTTCCCCAGGGAAGATGACGATTCGGATGGCAGCTGTGATCACAGCAGCGGGCTGCCTGGTAGCCTGCCGTTCAACGTTGTGGTAGTGCATCCCAACATTGTTGCCCCTGTAGTGTCCTCTGATGAACTTATCCCAATTGAACAGAGTAAGCTCCTACCACATATATATTTTTTTATTTTATTCAGATTGGCAAAAGCTGCCCAGTAAGGCTACCCTGTCAGCCAAGCCAGGCCAGGGGTGTCCAGATTTCTAGCCCATTAAGGCTTGCTGATGTACCTGAAATTGCCAAACATTGCTGGACACCCCTGGAACTCATTTGGATCTCAGGCAGCGCACCATTTCTAAACAGCATCTAACTTTGGAATAAATACAAACTAACATTAAGGCACATACATAACGGCAATCACTACTTATTTTATTAATGTAATTTGAATTTGTTCTTATATTAGTGTTTTTCTGAGCAAATATGTGCTCGTTACTTGTTTTTTTTATTGTAATTGTAGGGTAAGCATGTAAATCATATGCCATGAATCTCACAGCTGTACAACTGTAACAACCACCAGTGCTGTAAACTTGCATAGTAACAAGTGGATTGGCCCATTATACAATCATTTTTTTTCCCACCGATGGTGTGTTTAATACATTGCTTTTTACCTTTAGACCGAGGCGTTTCAGCGGCATTGGCCTCAGGGGGTGCAGGCAAAAGGAAGAGTCGGTTTAGTGGTGCTGAACTGGAGGTGTTGGTGTCGGAAGTGACCAGGTGTGAGGGAGAATTGTTCGGGCCGGCTGGTAGGCTCAGGCGCCGGGAGAGAGAGCGGATCTGGGCTGGGATCTTGGAACGTGTGAATGCGGTATCACGAGTCCCACGTACCCTTCGCGAAGTAAAGAAGCGCTGGGATGACCTGAAGAGACGCAACGGTGGAAGGCTGGCGGATGCAAGGCACCGTTCTTGCTACCTTCCGTCCACCAGAGCATCAGCGGTTTTGGGAGGACCACCTCAGCTGAGCCCCAGGTTCCACCAGGGCCGTCAGAAGCTTAGTACAAGGGGAAAAGCCAGTTTCACCTGTCTGTCTGACACTGATCCAGGTGAGAAGGGGTGGCAGCTAGGTTTGGCTCTTTTTTTTTTTTTTGCTTCACATAGCATGCACGTCTTTTCTATTTTTTCTTTGGTACACTTCCACAGGTTATAGCATAGCAGGAGGCATATACTATTATGTCATAGAAATGCAATTGATTGCATTATATCTAATACTGCCACTAAGTTTACTGGGTAATCTAGGTATTATTTTGAAAAATAATCAAATGTGTACATAGTTTACTTCATATATATGTTTAATCTGTAACTACAAACATTCATGAAATGCTGCTAGTGTGGGTCTCCTCTCGTTTAATGGGCTATTTATTTCAAACAGTTTAAAACTAGGTTTTCTGATCTATATCTCTAAACTTCCATCTACAATTGGACAAGGACATCTTAGACTGTTCCGTCTAAAAAGTTAAAATACGCTTAACTGAACCTAGTTTTGCCAGAATAGTAGCAGGCAAGCTCATGTAGTTATTCACAATTACCCACATTTTTTAAATAGGTTGTGTTTACACACATGATATTGTACTATTTTGAATCTAGATCAAGATACACTTCTGTGTGAAATTCTGTGGCATTTGATATAAAATCACCACCATATCTACCTGCAGAATCACATATTTGCCACGTTATTATGTCTTCTTGTCATGCCTTACTTCTTTAAACACAACGTTGCCCTTCAATCAGTTACAGGAGGAGACGGTTCTGAGAGAGACGGTTTTGAAAAGGAGGACGAATCAGGGGAGCAGGAAGGAGATGAAGGAAACAAGGACTGTGAGGGTATAGATAGCAGCATGGAGGACAAGCTGGGGTTGGGTCTAGGACTAGGAATCGTACCGCCCCCAACATCAGAGCGCTGGCTTCCTCCTTCGCCACTCTATAGTGCTCCCTTCCTGAATGGGACACCTCAGCCCAGTCCAGAACCTTCCCTTGGAGCTCATCAAGGCCCCTTCGAGCCCCCTCCTTCACGCACTTCCTGGCTGGAAGATGAACTCAGGGGACTTGGGGAGGCAGCCGTGCAACTTGGAGATCGCCTGGAGCAGAATTTGCGGGAGTTCGGCGAAGGGTTCAGGCATGACATGCGGACGCTGGTGGCCTCACAAGAGGCCCTGACAATAAGCTTGCAGCAAAACAATGTGCTTTTGCAGCGGCTGTTGGGACTTCTCGAAATGCAGCATCAGCAATGTCAGCCTCCGCCACAACATATCCTGCAGCAACAGCTTCTCCAGCAGACGTCACAAGACCTTTCCCGCCATTCGCAGCCGCAAGGAACTCCGCAGCAGCAGCAGCAGCTACCCCAGCAGCTTGAACAAATCGCTCCGAATGTGAACGAGCAATTAGCACCTGTCACTTCTGTGCCCCCGCCCCCGGACATTTTAGATGGCACTACTCAGCCTGAGCCATTAGCCGCGATAAACACCCAAAGGCCTCGTCGTGGTAGAACAGTAGACCACAGAAGAAGACGTAGACACTAGATAAGTCAATTGTCTGCGATTACAATAGCTATTTATTTCAAACAGTGTTTTATATTCAGATGTACAGTTGATTAACAGCAGGTCAT
The DNA here is from genome assembly GCA_037974605.1 of Nannopetersius ansorgii. NCBI lineage: Eukaryota > Metazoa > Chordata > Actinopteri > Characiformes > Alestidae > Nannopetersius > Nannopetersius ansorgii. The sequence goes on from JBBPDE010000006.1 coordinate 2,592,557, forward strand.
GCCATGTCTTAAAAGCTACATTTTAGCCTTGCCTGTTATGCCTGTTGCAAACGTTATGGGCTACATGTAAATGAGCATTGCATTTATGGGGTTCTTCTGTGTCAAATGACTGTGGAATTGAGTGGAGCAGCTTGTACACAGCATGGGAAAAGTCCTCTGCTCATTTGATTCACGGGTGTTAAGGCCTAAAGATCAAAGGAGTCTTTTCAAATGCACAACTGGACACGTAACAGAGGACCAACGTATGAATACAGAATTTCTACAACATATGTTCGCTTCTTCCATTCACGGAGTACTGCACTTCTACAGTAGCCATCGTCTGGTTTTAGTTCAGAAGGCCTGAAATCGTTTTGCCACGTCAGTGCTGACCCATTTCAGATTTCTATTCATTTAACCCAATTCTTTCGACCCAACACAGTTCAAAAATGAGGCCTTTGACTTCCCTTTGCGTCCCCATGAGGGCTGCAGTAAATATTCAAAAATATTAATATTATTAATAATAATATTCCAAAAACACTTTGATGGCCGTGATCCCTTTTATTAGAACTTTAGAAGTTTGGTATTATTAAAAAATCAAAATAACAATAATCAGAAATGATTCACTCAAAACAAAAGACAACTTAATCTTAAGAATTAGCAATGAGTAGTCAAAAAAAATCGAACAAGAATAAGAATCGTAGTAAAATATTTCAGATTTTTAGAAATAGGGGAAAAAAAGAGGAATTAAAAGGAGACATCTTACAGAAGAATGTCGGTTTTTAAACGCTGTTGCTGCCAAGTGTGTATTGAGGAAGCCTCCTTTCTTGCAGTTATTTGACACAGAATAACCTCGATGCCATTCTGTCTAAACTGAACTATATGTATTCCTAGGTGGCACACAGTAAGTTATTGATCATTTCATTAAGCACTTGCTGCGTTTAGTTATCCACGATAAACGTTTATTTAATATTTATCCTTTTAAGGGAGTGGACCTGTCTTAACCATCCAGTCTAGTCGAGCTGAGGTCCTTCTTTCTTCCAGAAACGAGGATCAAACACTTGGTGCTGAAGGATTTTTGATACTGTTGATGACGACAGTTGCGCTAAATGCTGTGTAATGACGATATGACATGATGCACTTGAATTCTTGGGTTGAAAAGAAGGATTTTTTTATTCCCCTCTGAGCAGCCACTTCATGTTGATAATCTATTCTGTGCATGCCATGCAAGGTAGCTTCTATAGGTTGGTGGGTATCTTTTGCGACAAAAAATATTTATACAGTGTACATTTAAAAGGGACTTTATTGCCAAGGTGTATCTGAATAAGAACATGCATCAAATAAAAGAGATGTGTCCATTTATTGTGCTTTGTTACCCTTTAAAACAATGCAAAGGCAAGGTGGAGATTGGAACTAGCAATTTAAATGAATATCTAAACAGAATCATTTAGTGCAATTTTAGGGTAAACAATTGCCCAAATGCTGTAATAGTGGGCGGCATGGTGGCGCAGGGGTTAGCACTGTTGCCTCACAGACAGAAGGTCCTGGGTTCGAGTCCCGGGTTGGGCGCAGAGTCTTTCTGTGTGGCGTTTGTATGTTCTCCCCGGCACCGCGTGGGTTTTCTCCGGGGACTCTGGTTTCCTCCCACAGCCAAAAACGTGTGCTTTGGGGAATGGGTGAATTGAGCACTCTAATTGAGGTGAATTGAGCACTCTAAACTGCCCATACACGCCATGTGTGCGTGTCTGTGCCTATGTCCAGGGTGTAGCCTGCATTCGCCCATTGTAGCTGGGACAGGCTCCAGAGAAGCTCGGCTCCGATTTCCTCGCGGCGGTAAAGACCACTCTGCAAATGTAGCCGTTTTATTCACTAACCGAAATATCTGCTGAACCTACAGGTGGCTCGATTTTTTTTTTTATCTGTAAGGTTTGTAATGGTGACAAATCTTAGGGATTACTTTTCCTTGTGGCGTCACGCATGTACCCATCCGCCGTGAAGAGGTTTTGAAATGGCTTTAAAAAGTTTCTAACTCTACTAAACCATTCATCTCAAAACTAGATAGAACTGTTTGTTTATTCATTTTATTTTTTGTGTGAGATCGCTTTTGCCAAAAGCTTCAGGTTAAAGGTTTGAGACGTCTGGTTCCTATCACTGCCACTGTGTCTCAAGAAAATGCAGTTTCACATCTGACTCGATATGATTATTTAAGGGTATTGTTTTAAAGAAATCCTGTATTGGTCACACTGTAGCTGTTTGTAGAGGCCAGATTATAACGGCTGTGCTATTAATGGTGGATCAGAGAAGTCTAAAGTGACCATTTGTCATATGTGAACACAGCACAGCATGCAGTGCATTTAACCCATTCACCCAGTGAAGCAGGAACAGCGCCTGGGGGACGGTGCCTTGCTCCTGGGTACCTCAGTGGTGCCACTAGCACTAGCTGTGTTCCTGGGTGCCTGCTGGTTTAATACAGAGGGAGAATTCACATTGTTTACACTGCGTTATGACAAATGGTCACTCACCTCTTATCACAGGTGTATCTCACCTACCACTGGGCCACCAGCAGTGGTCGTCCTACCGGCCATGCTCCGGGACCATGCGTGGCGCTATGCTGGGTGAAGCAGGACAGAGAAGGAGATGTCACGGAAGTGTGAAGGGGGATGGCGGAGGGGGGAGTGGGACGCTTTGGTTAAAATATGGCCGCTTTAACAGCTGAACCCGAAAAAGCATCTGATAGCCAGCCTGGGAGCCGTGACCTGCCGGGAGACCAGGCTGGGGACGGTGAAGTTGAGGGCTCAGATAAGAGAGCTGCGGACGAGGAGTCGTGTGCGCAGGGCGCAGGAGGGTCGAGGGGGTCCTGCAGCGCTCCCCCTGCACTTAGTGCAGCCCCTCACACTGAGCCTGCGGTAAACACAGGAGCCCCAGAGTCTGGGGAGGGAGCGGAACAGGCCCATCATGTTTCCAGCCTGAGCCCGTCGGAGGCGGCGGGGGGCGGCGAGCTGACGCCTCGAAACAAATTTCGCGAAGAAAACACGGGTGAGCACAAAGACTTGGTGTTTTTCTTTTGTGTGTGTGCAACAGTGACCGGCTAGACCCCTGTGGTCGTGCCGTACTTTTTTTTTTTAATGGTGCATCTGGACGTAATTTGAATAGCCAGTCTAGAACAGTGGAGCTTCTTCATTCAGCACCTCGTAAAACAAGGGTGGCATCATCTTTCATCCAACTGTAGCAGACTGTACCAGAATAAACCCGCCCCGTCTGCTCCAGTGTCCCTGTGCAGTGCACGAGTTTAACAAGCTGGAACAGTAGCGGCAACGTTCAAAAATACGATCAATGAGCTGTTATTTTTACATACTGGATCAATCCTGTTTGTATTAAAGCAGCCAGCCATTGTTCTGACTATGTGTGATGTCAGAAAAGTATATTAGTTTATAAGCTTCTTATAAATTGTTATGAAATCACTTTGCGGCAGTAGTGTTGCATGTGTCATTTCAAATAAATGCATGCTGTGTATGTGTGTATATTTTATGTGTGTGTGTGTGTATATATATATATATATATATATATATGCAATAAGGAATTTTTGTATCATCGGAGTACTTCACCTCAGTCCAAAGCATGTAGGAGCTAACCCAGGTGGTCCGAGCCAGCACAGCTCCTGATCCCAGGCCTGAGATGCTTTGTGTGCTTGGTCAGGGGAACCATTATATCAGGCACAACTTTTAAAAACCATTAGTTCCGTCCCCCACTTATCCACCCAGCGACTTGTAAGTGAGTGCACATCTACCCCCTCCCCAT
>JBBPDE010000006.1:2608602-2626024 GCA_037974605.1 Nannopetersius ansorgii
CTCACTACACACTACCCCACACTCCTCACTACACACTACCCCACACACCTCACTACACACTACCCCACACACCTCACAACACACTACCCCACACACCTCACTAAACACTACCCCACACACCTCACTACACACTACCTCACACGCCTCACTACACACTACCCCACGCACCTCACTACACACTACCCCACACACCTCACTACACACTACCTCACACACCTCACTACATACTACCCCACACACCTCACTACACACTGCCCCACACACCTCACTACACACTGCCCCACACACCTCACTACACACTACCCCACACACCTCACTACACTCTGTTTAAGGTGCAATATGCCAACCAAAGCAATTAGATTTGTGAAACTTCAGGTACAATATCAGGTGCAATACTCAAAATGTGCAATAGTAAAATGTGCAAGAGTAAAATGTGCAAGTACTTGTATTTAAAAAAATCCTTTGTAGATAATCCTCTTGTACAGTGATATTTATATCTTCACATCTTTTGTATATTGTTTTATATTGTGTATATTATATACTACTAGTAGATTGCTATAGTCTTTTCTACCTATCAAAAATGTAACCTGACTCAGAGTGCTTTGCACAAGAATTCCAATGTGCATTGACTGCTGCTCTCATGCACAAATGGCAAATAAAAATCTTGAATCTTGAATCACTAGACCTCTTGTCACGCAACTGCAGTGATGCATACCTTTCTGCGATTAAAAGAAATGTTAATTTAAACCAGTTAGATTTATGGAACTACACTTGCTTAGGATCCTTTCTTTAAAAACCCAGCCAATTAGGGGCCATATTGTGTAATGTGTGTAAGTGTAAAGTGACCATTAACACACCCCAGCACACAGTGTGAACTTCTTCCTCTGTATTTAACCCATTCACCAAGTAAAACAGTGGGCAGCCAGGAACACATGTGCCCCGGGGAGCAGTGTTTGGGGACGGTACTTTACTCAAGGGTACCTCGGAGGTGCCACTAGCAGTCATGGGAATCGAACCCACAATCTGATCAGAGGGCCGACTCCCTAACACCTAGGCCTCAAGCTGCTTTGGTCAGTCCTTCTACACTCGTTCACTTTCCCTCAACTGTTTGTCGACCTCAGTCCTCAGTTTGCTTTTAAAACTATGTTGCTATACTTTGGAGTAGGAATGAGTCCAAGTGAACTTTAGTCCAAGTGAACTTTATTGTCATTTCGCCGTATACAAGTGTACAGGGAAACGAAATGGCGAATGATCCACCTTTCTCATGATTTATGAGATTTCATTGTGGACTGTGCCCCAGTAAAAGAGGTCTAGCCAAGCTTTGACCCCCTATTCAGAAAGCTATAGTGACCGTCTTGTACAGTACAGCTCACCTGTTTGTTATTTGCAATCATCTAGTGGAAACTGGATGGATGAATGGGTGGATGGAGCAGATAAAAGTGCTAAATGAATGCAGATACACGCTAGGTGAGCCTAATACAGCAGGATGTATACATTTGTCAGCATACATAAAAGCATACAGCAAAAACAAACAAACAAAAACCCCTATTTTGGAACGTGTCAGAAATGCGGTTATTGCGAATTGTTTGCGGTGTTTTAACTCCACCCGTTTTCAGACAAGCCCCGCCCCTGCCCTTGGATTGGCTATAGTTCAGAAATGTTGTAAACCATAGGCAGATTATTTGTAATTATAAATACTTCTACTATTATTATTGTTGTTGTTGTTGTTGTTGTTTTTGTCGTCGTTGTTTTTATTCTTCTTCTTCTTCTTGTTCTTCTTATTGTGTCGTGGAGGAATCTTAAGCTCTAGGCATAATAAATTGAAGACAACTGACGTAGGCGTTTTCCCTTATTTTGCCAGTCTGACAGCAAAGACACCCAGCCAGTCTGTGGAACAACCATGACTTGGACCGAAGTCCCATCTGTATACACCTATTTTCAGCCTAGATTGCACCCTTTATCACTTTATCACCCCTCCTGGCCCCACGCCACTATATTCTAACCTGTTCCAACCCCCAGGTTCCACCCTCTATATTTACATTCTCGCGCCACCAATGTCTCATAACCAAACATGGTAATAAATAAAAAACAAGAATATGTTTACATAAAGTACAGCAATACATGTCTTCTAAAGCAATACAGAAAACTATACCATGTTTTGCATCTACGCAACCACGTTGTGCAATACAGACTTGTAGAGACTATATACCTTCTATATGATTATTTTTATTAGAAGTAGTAGTTGTAGTACTTTATTATCATTTTTATTCAATTTAATATTAGTTATTTGTCTAGTAGTTGTTAGTTATTTGTCTAACCTATCGCAGGAGGCGGGTCTGTCCGAATACGGGTGGGGTAAAAGCCCCCGGTTAGTTCCCGTTCCTCCTCTCTGTGGTGCTTTAGCGCGAAATGTGGCAGCGCTTCCTCCAGCAGTGAGGGAGGGAGAAAGTCAACATGGCCGCTGTTTACTCGGCGGAGCAGGGCAGCCTGCTGCAAACAAACGCTGAGAGTCCATCTTCTGAAAACCCAGGAGATGATGAGGGTTCGGGGGGCAATGATGAAGCCTCTTGCCTGGACATGGCCGCTTCGGAGCCGGGTTTGGGACCCGGCGGCCCTGCTCCGGAGGCCTGGGAGCCCGGAGAGGAGACGGGGAACGCGGCGTTTCCACACATAAAAATAAAAGAGGAGCAAATTGAGGAAAGTGAGTACATAACGGTGAGGGTGAACGTGTCCGGAGAGGAGTCCGAGGAGCAGACCGGCGGCAGTGCGGGTTTGTCGAGCAGGGAGGAAAGTGCGGACGGTGAGTGCTGGCTAAGCTAACTGCTCTCAGCAAACACAATAAACTGGACCGCGTCGGGCTCGCGCTGTCACCATGACACCTGGGCAGAACCCATAAACAGGATTATTTGTGTTAATTTCAGCCTTGTGGTGTGCCAAGAGTGCATTTGCACAAGTGGATGTCGATTGTGAAGGTTTCAGTAGGGCGTGTTTCATCCATTCGGTTCGTAGGTTTCCAGAAGCTTTAAAAAAACTACATTGACCACATTTTTATTCAACGTACTGGTCCCCATAATAATTGCGCACTTTTAAGGAAGCATTCATTATATGCTATTCTGGAGACTGTCTTAAATGGTTTCAGGTGTAATTGTTATTTAAATACAATAGTGTTATTATTTTAATACAAAGGCGATTGAATACGGGCTAAACCACCTATTTAACTTCGCTGCGCCTCTGTAGGGGTCAGCTGGTGACTGGGCGATGCACGCCGCCGGACCTGATGGGAGATGTAGTTTGTTGCCCGCCTCAAGCCATGTCACTTCGTGCTGCTAAAATATTCTATATTCACATGATAGGGTTGTACAATACGGACAAAATATTGCTGTGGCATATTGCGATATTATGATGTCTTTCAGTATATTTTAGTCTATATATTCAGTATGTTGTGGGGTGCTGGTGGTCTAGTGGTTAAGGAGTTGCCCCTGGAATCAGAAAGTTGTGAGTTTGAATTCCAGGACTGCTACTGGCACCACTGAGGTACCCTTAAGCAAATGTACAGTCACATTTGCTGTAATGTAGATGGAAAAAAAGCCTGCTTTCAAGTCGTACATGTCATGATGCGAAAGTACAAAAGTCTCCCTTTGTGATTTGTGCTACAAAACAGGGTAGCTAATCAGCAACAGCTCATTTACATAGTGTCAGTCTAAAAGGCACATTAACAAAAACTGCCTGTTTAGTTCTAGGATTAATGCTTGGACGATGCTTATGTAATTCTGGATTATATTTTTAATACAAAGTCTCACCCATGCGATGTGTTGAATCAGAATCAGAAAACTTTATTTATCCCGGAGGAAATTGCTCAAGGGGATGAAGTGGAATGAAGTGGAAGTGAAATACACCCTGCAGAATCAGTGTTTTTATTTGTTAAAGACTGGCCAAGATAATTAGACTTCTACATGCAGTCATTCCTAATCGAAGTACCCAGTAAGTCATCTGCTGTGAGCTGTGATTGGTCACCCTTTCAGAAACACTGTGGTTTGTCACAGGCTCATTTCTATGCTGCACCCTTCAGCGATATCAGTATTGCAGAGACTGATAATGATACAGATAAAATATCATGCAGCCATATTGAATCGAAAGTGTTAAGAAAGAATTTAAATGTAGAAAGTATGTACTAGTTGCATTGAAATCAGTGGGAAATAAAATTTGGTTAAATTAACCAAAAAATAACTTGCATTTGCAGAAATGTTCCTTATTTGTTTCATTTGATCTGTGTAAATGCATTTGAATAAACAAGATTTGTCTAACTTTTGCTCGTTTTTAGTTTTTGTTTTACCTTCATCTGATTGAGCCTATTAACCTCGATGCTACATTACTGACGTTGGGTTCAGTTCTTTGTTTATCTGACCTCCCATTTTCCGCATTTTTATTTTTAGGGGATTGGCCGTTTCGCTGTGAGGATTGCAGTGAGGCCTTTGAGAACAAGGAGGCTTACCTGGAACATCGTCGAGAGCACACTCATGATGGCCCAATAGTCTGCCTGGACACAGATTCACAGTGGGATGATCTGCTAGTCTCAACAGATGGAGGTCGACGGACATTGTGCTGTGCTCTGTGCGGGCGCATATTTTCAAGCTCAAGAGGGTTTTTCACCCACCAACTCAAACATCGTAGCCAGGACATTAAGCAGCGGCCGAAGACCGATTCTGGTCAAAGTTTAATGAAAGAGAAACTTTATGAATGCAATGATTGCGGTAAGATGTTTTCTTCAGTTGGCCAATGCCTTAACCATCAACGTTCACACAAGCAGGCCTCCAAGTCTGTTTTTCACCAGTTAGACCATTTGAAAAAAAAATCCTTCCCCTGCCCCACCTGTGGCCGTTGCTACTCTCGTGCCTCTGCTCTCGACGCGCACCGCCGCTGCCATGAGATAAAGCTGGTCAAATCACGAAGTGGCGAAACTGTCGATCAGTTCCCAGCACAAACTGAACACACGACGGACTCTGAACAGATAGAAGAACCTGAGAAAAAGTCTTTCGAGTGCATGTGTGGCAAATCTTTCCGCACTCTGTGTGGGCTTGGGACGCACCAGAGATTCTCGACCACCTGCTCAGATGCTAGGGTTAAGGGGGAAGCCAAGCGTTCGTTTCATTGCAGTGAATGCGGTAAGGCCTTCGTTAGCTCTTTAGCTCTGGCATGTCATCAGCATTGGCATAAGAGACGAGTGCGACTTCTTGGCAGCGGGCAAAAATTTAAATGTAAAGATTGTGGTAGAGTTTTTACCTCGCTGACGTTCTACAATAAACATCAGAGGTTAGCTCACAGCAAGGAGATGCCGGCAAAGTCTTTCTTGAATCAAGTCGTTCACTTGCAGAAGAAAGCTTTCGAGTGTGAAGAGTGTGGTCTTCGATTTTCTCGTGCTTCCGCACTGCAGTCCCATCAGCTCTGTCACACTGATGTTTTTAACGAAATCATGGAAAAGGGCTCCAATGCATTTCCAGGTGACCAAATGCCTGTATCCCACCTGAGTGAGCAAGACAAGACTGAAGACTTTGCTGTTGGTGGGGTGGTGTATTCACATGACGCCTCGCAAATAGACGTTTTGGAGAAAGAACTGGTTTGCGATGCACCGGGTGGCGCAGAACAGGAGGTGATGGATAATGGTTTTGAAATTATCAGTGTAACAGAATCTGATGATTCCGGAAGTGACTGTGACCTCCAGCAAGGTCAAAATCCTGATCTCGAGTTGGTTTGTGAATCAGACCAAGAGGAAAAAGAGGACTATAGTTTTTATATGAACCATGAAGCCGAGGTGAGCTCCTCTTCTGAACAAATAAATCCAGAGATGAATGTAAAAATTGTACAGATCGATTATGACCATTTCAAGGGTGGGTTAGAAGAGATGGACCCGAGTTCTCATCAAGAGACCGCGAAGTATGATTGTCCAGATTGCGATCGAACATTTATAAAGGCCGTGGCGTTGCGCTGTCACATGTTGTGGCATAAGGGAGGCCTGGGGAAAAAGTCTCGCTCACGGAGGAATCAAGATTCGACTGCCATCAGGAGAGTTAAGTGTGAGATTTGTGGACATGAAAGCTTCTCCAAGGCTGCGCACTACTTTCACCTGGGAAAACATGAAGACAGAAAGCCTTACAAGTCTATGACGTACCAGCTTGAAAATCTGCAGAAGAAAAGCTTCAAATGTGAAACATGTGGAAAGCAGTTTTCGCGCCTCTCTGCTTTGCACTCTCATGAGCAGCATCATGAAACTGTAAAGAAGCCTTATGCATGCTTGCAGTGTGACAAAAGCTACGCGAATCCAAGTGGTCTTTACAGTCATCGGAGAGTTTGCTGTGGCAGCGATGGCCAAGACAGCAAGGCAGAGCAGTTTAATCCCACCAAGACACTTTTGGGCCCCAAAGTTCATCACTGTAAGAAATGTGGCAAAGGATTTTGGTCATTAGGAGCTTTCATTCATCACAAACAATATCAACAACAGTGTGCTGATATTGGAACGGACAGCTCTGAAGCCCCTCATCAGTCTGTATCTGGACGTGGAAGGCGCAAGAGACGAGGCCGTAAGAGAGGCATTGTGAATCGCAAGACCGATGCGGAGTCAAAAGAACATAAATGCGAAGTGTGCGGGAAATCTTACCGCATGCTTGGCTGCTTTCTTAAGCATCAGCTTATCCATAATGCCAGCGATAACCCACCTCCCGCAAAGTCATTCGACTATCAGGTCGAACAGTTAAAAAAGAACTCGTACAGTTGTCCCGATTGTGGAAAACTGTTCTCTCGTGCTATGGCCCTACAGTTTCACATGAAAAGCCATGGCTATGAAACAGGCCTTCCAGCAGAAAAGTTATCCGATTCCTCTGATGCCCCTCAGTGCCAAATCTGCCTTGCGTTTTTCACCTGCGAGTCAGCACTGCAAATTCATCAACAACACTGTGTAAAACCAAAGTTGGAGTCTGAGGAACAGCTGGAGAAATGTGAGTCACCGGAGCTGAATGTCACCCAGGAAAATGCCACTGTTCCCAAACAGATTATTGAGAACGAGAAGAATATCGAGTCTGAAAACGTAGCCCAAACGCTTCCTTCTGATTTGCCCAATAAATATAAGGACTGCGACCGAGGCTTTTCGATTCAGAGGAAATTTCCATTTAGTTGTTCAGAATGTGGAAGGACTTTCTCAACAAACTCCGCACTTGGAACGCACAGGCGGTGGCATAAAGACAAAAGAATGGCCAGACATTTATCAAAGAATAGTAAGATCTCAATGAAAAGCAAGGGCACTGGGAATTTTCTATGTAACCTGTGTGGAAAAGAGTTCTTCTATCTGTGTGTTTTCCGCCGGCATCAGAAACATCACCCAGAGTTACATGGCAGGCCTGCCAAACCTCAGCATGAAAACACTGAAGAGAACAGTGCTTCTCCAAAGAGTAGCTTTCCGTGCACATACTGTAATGATTCTTTCTCTGATGAAGCTCTTCGAGACTCTCACATGGCTTGTGTCCATTCCAGTCAATCTGACATTTCTGAAGACGTTAAGAATTTGGAGCCGGAGGCCCCCCGTGGCGCACAACCAGTCAAACCCATGTCAGATTTCCCACCCCCGTATAAAATTGTTCCAGCCAAAGGAGATAAGGCGAAGCTAAAATATCAATGCACCAATTGCCACAAGTGTTTCTCGACTGTGCGAGGTGTTCGTGCACACAAGTGGCAGAAGCATCGAAGGGCTAGAGGACGCCCACCAGTAACCACTGATGAAGTGATTAAACCATTGGCTTGCTCAGCATGTAGGAAACGCTATAGTTCTCTTGGAGCCCTCTTCAACCACGAAAGGTCTTGCAGGGCATATATTGCGGCTCAGACACAGCCTGTTGCAGAGAGTTCGCCTCATTGTTCCTTGGAGCCACCTGCAAAATGTCTCTTCAAATGCCATAAATGTGGCAAAGCTTTTCCTAGTGAGGCTCAACTAGACGCGCACAAAGAGGCAGCGCGGACCCGGCCACACTCTTGTGCACTTTGTTGCCGTGGTTACTGGAGCGAGGGTCAGCTCCAGCAGCACCTTGCCTGGCACGACGAGGTACGCAAGCGTCTCCCGACTGAACTCCGCTACAGGCTCAGTGCCTCCTCGGCGTCTGGGCCCTCAGATGTGGACTTGGTGTCCCTGGTGAAGCTACCCACAAGCGCTACTAATCCACAGTCACACGAGAACCACGACTGTCATCACTGCGGCGAGACCTTGTCGTCTCCACTTGCACTTGAGAAGCACCAGGCTCTCCACAAAAATCAGGAGCCGTACAGTTGCTCTCTCTGCCCACAGACTTTTGGTGAGATTAAAGATCTGATCGACCATCATCAGGAGTGTTTGCGCGACAAAGAGTTAAGGGACTCCGCTCCTTTGCTGGATGACGAGAGCCTGACTTGTATGGAGTGTGGAACGTCTTTCGATCAGGAAACTGACTTGCATCAGCATTACATAGAGCACGCACGGGGCGTGTTCTGAGCATTCCGGGTCCGTTTCCCTGACCTGGTCGGGTTATGTTGGACAATAGGATTTACTTATGTACCCAAGTTTCTACTATTGTATGCAAAAATATGGTCTACACTCTGCAGTTACTTCCCCAGTTGCACTTCATGAGGCTGGTCTCACTGTTGCATTGCAAACAATGAAGTAATATTAACTAGTTATAATGTTCATGAGGATCGTTTCTGTATGACCATTTGAAAGTGAAATTATTTTAAATTGATTTAATCTTGGGGATCCATTAATATCATGCAAGTGTTCAGTCATAATGGCTGCATAATTGCTCTGTTCAGCAGGAACCGATTCTGTTACGAGCCGATTGATTGTCGAGCATAACTTCCTTACTATGATGAAGCTTTTAAGAGATGTTGCATTTTTTTGGATTATTCATTTTTCATACTTTTACAACCAGTGGTATAGGCCTAAAACTACACTCCTGTGCTGCTTTCCCAGACACGGATTAAACCTAGGCTTGAACTAAACATCTGGGCAAGAGGTGACTTGCCACTGAAAATTCTCTTTAGGCTTTAGCTCAGTCTAGGCGAGGAGAAACTTGGCCTTCGTTCATTTTTAGCACATCCCTATGACATCATGTGCTTCTTGTCCTTACAGCTGTATGCCGAAATGTGGTCACCGCGGTCAGATTGCATTTCCTAACTGAAATAAATGCATGTCTTTTACAGCGAACACACTTATCAATGAATTGTAATTGTTTATTTTCTGAAAATTACATATTAAACAAAAGTTGGCCTTTATCTGATTCCTTTTTTATCTGCCAAAAAACACTGGAGTACAATTTGCAGGGGTATATAAAAAAAAGCCATATTTAAATATATATTACCTGTAGAGAATTTAGAATTTCATGTTGAATTCCAGTCAAAAACATAGTTTGTGTAGTTTGATCGGAGGGACTTGCACATACAGCTGTGTACCCAGAGCCGCCCAATAAAGCCAGAACAGCCTAAATATCTTTAAGACGTTTAATATTGGATTGACTTATTAGATTGCTGTGAAAGATGCTTAGGGTGTTTCTGATTTTTGACCTGCTGTGTGTGTGGTCGCAGTCCTGACACAACCTTGTATCTCTGAAATAGTCACTTTTATAGCAAATTAGTTGAAAACCTTAGAAAATACGTAATTATGTATATTTTTTTGGCCATTTCCATTGGTCCGCTTGACATGAAATGCTTTCATTTATTGTTAAACTTACACTACTCGGATTAAGCTACAAGGTTTTGGTATGGCTATGAAGACAGTCAATGGCAATGCGAATACTACTCAAATGTGAATTTACATCGTGTATTTTTTAAGTACGTTATTGACACCCCATTCACTAGATACATTGATTTGCTTTAAAAACAGCAATTCTTACTTGTAATAGGTTTTTTTTTGTAGATTAAAAAAAAATACTAGTGGCAAATGTGGAATAATGGTACTTTGGATTGCTTCAAAAAATGGAACCGTTAATGTATTTCGTAATTCAACCAATTGTATAACCTCCCAGTTAGAAATTGATATATATTCTTACTTGCCTGTTTCTTCTGGATGGTTTTGTGAAGTCGGAGCATCCTTTCTTCATTAAAACGATATGTCAAAGCAGTTTGTTGATGATCATGATGACCACTGTCAACTGAACAGTTTCTGAAGTTTTTGCCTTTTTGTTCTTGTAAGCGTCAGGCTCCGCCCACCACTGTTGTAAGAGGACACTAGTAATACCTTGAGTATCGATGTTTTCACTAATTTAATTCCTCACTGCCTTGGCCAGCAAATAAGCATTCCTGTAAAGCGTACTAAGAGAATATTGACCAGTTTTCCGCTGTCTGCTCTTGCATCCAGTTGTTTTCCAACAGCATTGCGTATCGTCTCTGCCCTGCGTAATCATTTTTTTCTTTTTTTCACAGTTTCATGTGTAATTCATTTTTGTCTTTAGTAAGCGTTGAAGCCGAATGTAGATACCATGCTGTAGATCCCTTCTGTCCTTTCTGAATTACAACGATCTGTACTAGCTATGCCTTTAAAAAGAAGATGTGAATATTTAGGCATTATCTTGTGATTTTGTTTGACTTCAACTTTATAATCAAGTGTCTTTGCTTTGATCTGAAAAAAAAAAACCTGCTGATTTTTGAAACGACCAACAACTTGTTAGGAGGCTGTGGTTAAAAAAAAAAAAAAAAGAAAAAGCCTGTAATTATGTCTGTTATTGATTGAACTACATGAAATGATTATACTAAAAATGAGTGAATAAACCTGCGTGTGTGAATCGTCCTGTTTTGTGCAGAAAGTAGAATAGTGTGAAGTTGTCCGTGTGCTGATGTTTCGTTATTGTTGACACCGTCTCCCTCTTCTCCAGTGGAACTGCGTAGCATGAGATGCCTAACCTGCCAGCAGTGTTTCGCTTGTGGTTGAAAGACAATGAAGCAAAAGACTGTAGGAATTGATTACAAATGAAAACATTGTTCCTCCTTCATTTTGCATCATCGTATTCTCCTCTAATTCAGGACCAAAGTTAAACTGAGATGTTAAAGTAAGGCTGGGCGATTAATCGAAAAGTAATCGAAATCGACATTCAGAACCTATAATCGGGAAAAAAATGTTTCCGGTCGATTATTTCGATTACTTTCCCTTTAAAAATGTAGTGTGTGTGTCCTTCAATTATTTTAAAATCCAGTAATGCACCCTTAATTCAAAAACCTCTCACTTGTAATATGTGAGCCTATTTACTGTACAAAACTTGTCAGTGAACTATGAGAATAAATAAATAAAATAATCGTTCAATAATCGTAATTGAGTTCAAATGTTCAACTAATCGAGATTTTGATTTTAGGCCAAATCGCCCAGCCCTATGTTAAAGGTAATTTAATGTCCCTCTGAGAACCTCATGGCCCATGCCTCTGATTACATGCTGTCAGAGGGAAGGATATGTATGTTCCGCCTGTAGGAAAGTGCATAATAACCTGAAGTCTTTCAGAAACCATGGCAACACTCGTGCCAGAGAAAATAAGTCGCAGCATTTCTCTTGAGAGGAATGTGAAATGTTTTGCTTGACCAGGAGGCCCGGATGTCCACAGGTGCTACAAGGTGGCGAACAGTGCAACAAGAATGTCCTTGTTCTACACACATTTATGGCTCACCGGAAAATGCACAAGCAAAATGAATTTCGGTGTCATAACTCCGCCAAAGCATTCAGTAGTAGGAAAACATTAGACAAACACTGTCTTATCCATGATGGCAGAAAACACAGATGTCCTGTTTGTCTCTAGTTCTTATAGTTTCCACCTGATCTTAGTTCCCACTACCGCTGTTTCCTGTGCCACAAGCCTTTTTCTCCGCTAGCTATCACCAACATCAGGTCATTAGGAGTAGTAGAAGCCTAGTGAGTAAAACGCTTGCCTGTGAGCCTGATGCGATGCAAAGTTGTGGGTTCAAACCTCAGCTTTCTACCTGAGCACTTAATTCTCAGTTGCTCCAGAGGGGCTGTTCCTGTAACCCAGTGGCCCCCAACCCCCGATATACGTATATGTATGTATACAAATAAATGATACGCATAAAAATTGGGATATTTTAAAAATATAATAATAAATGTAAATCCAATGTGTACTCTGAGCTTTATTAATGACATTTTCATACAAATGTTTTCTTTTTTATTTTCTCTGTGCGGCCCGTGGACCCGTGGACCGCGGGCCGCACAGAGAAAAGAAAAAAGAAAAAACTTGTATGAAAATGCTGCGAGTACACATTGGATTTACGTTTATTATTATAAAGATACCCCATTTTTATGCGTATCATTTATTTGTATACACACGTATACGTATATTTATCTGCCGCTCCTTAAAGGCCGGGCCGTGAACATAGTCTCTGATATTAAACCGGTCCGTGACCAAATAAAGGTTGGGGGCCGCTGCTGTAACTAATGGTTGTTTATGGCTCACCAGAATGTGCACAAACAAGGAATTTTGAGATAAGTGCGTCAAAGCATTCAAGAGTTGGGAAACCTTAGACAATCACTGCCAGAAACAGAGGTGTCCTATTTGTTTCAAATACTTTCTGTTGCTTTCTGAACTTTCACAGCATTCAAGCAGGTGCTACATTGTACACGCGTGACCTCTGCCGCAAGTTGTTTTCTCAGCTGGGCAACTTAATAAAACACCAGAAAAGACACCGAGAGGTTTCCAAGGACTGGGGGAAAGGTGCCTTGGGGAAGGGGACTTGCTGTTTTGCCAGGAGGAGGGGACTGGCTGTGGTTAAGAAAGTGGTTATGAGAGGCACTGATGTGATGGATCAGTTTGAAGATGGCACAGATGAAGTGGAAGGCAGGACTGATTCCTCTTCTGTTAGTGACTCTTCTGATGCATCTTCCAGCACAGATGCATTTTTGACTGACTCTTGGTCATTTTATTGAACCTGAACTTCACATGCATTACGTGAGTCATGCTACGAGAGAGATTCGACCTTTTCTTTGTTGTCTTTAGTTAAGGAAGCCCATCTTTGGGTTGTTCATGCCTGACCTTTCCTTTGTTCAACAAGAAGCTAATTTTACACAAACCATGTCCTTCGTGTAGGCGCAAAAATACTCATCTGCGTGGTTTTGAAGGTCGAAAGCTGGTTTCTTTACCATGTATTCAGAAATAACCTTAAATAGTAGTTTTTCATCTTTTTTTGTTTGTAATTACTTCAACTGAAGAAAGAATGGAGGCACACATGAACGTCTTCAGCATACGCCCAACAGACGGAACGGCCAGAGAGCTGACGGGTCACTCGTTTTCACTGTTTGTACATTTTATGAGGTTTGCTTAAGAGCAATAGATACATTTTAAAGATGTTTGCTTTTCAAAACGTTATTTCTCAGTGTATGATTTTCCAAGAATGTGTGTTGGGTAAGCCCTGTGTGTTTCTGTTTTTTAATCCTCCTTCAGTAGTGATGAGGTCTGTGGGTAAGTATATATTTTTCACTATTTTGTGGTGTTTGGATTGTAATTTTTTGCTGTTTTTTTTGCTCAATCAGTCTATCCATTAATCCATTTTCTGAGCTGGGTATCCTCAGCCAGGCCCATGGGGGGTGCTGGAGCCTAACTCAGTGGTCAAAGGTGAAAGCTTGTCCATTGTAGTGCAGTTTTTCCAGAATGTAAGACTAGATCAAACCGGTGGTGCCCATCTTTTGATCTGCCTTAGAAATTGCCTGAAGAAATGTAACGTTTAAGATACGTTGCTTGGTTGTCACTGGTGATTAAATGGCTGTTTCAGGGCGTGTCCTGATCTCTAGCATGCATTCTAACCCAGTGGTGCGTTTTCAAGTGTCTACTCTTGTATCAAATGACTTTCCACTGGCCTTGCTTCTTTATAGTCTAGGACATGTCTAATCAGAATTTCAAAATCACACAAGACATGTTCTGTAAATCTGATGATGACTGACTTAAAGTCTCTCTCTGTCACGGTCGCCTCGCCCTCCCCCCGTAGAATCCGTTCCCAGTCTCCCGAGTATTAGTTTCGTTATGGTTTATTTCTTTTCTCATGTCCCCAGAATTCCGTTCTCTTTCTACTTTCGTTCCTGTCTCTACGTCTGTCCCTGTTCCCAGCTTTCCCGTATCCCAATCCACCTCCGTTCCTCCCTTCCTCCCTTTCGAGTCCTCATGCTTTATTTGTATCACGTCCCGTCATTATTAGTTTCACCTGTTCCTCGTTTGGTTTCATTATTTAAACCCCAGCCTGACCCCTGTTCCACAAGTCTGTATTTGTCTTTCTTTGCGTGTTGTGTGTTCTGCCTTGTTCCTTGCCCCCAGTGTTCTTTGAATTAATGGTTGGTTTTCTTGTGTTTCTTTGCAGGCTCGTGCTTCAAAGAGCGTCTGAGTTTCGTGCTGCGCGATGGTTGCGCTGGGATCTGTTTACCTCGTGTTTTTCTCTCGCTTGTATGCGAGGAGGTGCATTCTGTGTTTTAGTTTAGTTTATTTCTAGAAGCACAAGCCTTGCTGTTTTGGATTCTCTGTTTTCAGTTTGTTTTATTTGTTTGTTGTGATCCTGAGTCGGGAGTTTGAACCTCTGTTGTTTGTTTGTTTTTGTACTCCATTTCACGTATTAAACTATTGTTCTATTTAGCCTTGGCGTCCTCCCCCTCCCTTACACGATCCGTATCATGACACTCTCTCTTCCTTTCTAATATAGTTTTGTGTATGTAACTCATATGTTTTGTCTAGAGGTGTGATATGGGCCAAATCACTGGACTGGATATTGGAAAAGGCCTGTACAATCAGATAAAAGCTTAATTACGCTTTGAGCAACGGGCCATAAGGAGAGCTACACAGATGAGCAGCAAGGCGGTATCTCAGATGCTAGTACATATTGCAGTATGTAAGAATTTAAAAAAGGTCCTGCACCCAAAAGGGATCATGTGTCTAACAAAGTCACAGGCATTTGTGTGCAGAATTCCATAATGGACAAACTGCACTTACTGGGTGCATTTCATGGAATTTTTGAATTTGTATAGAGCACTATAGAGGATATAGCGAGCAATGTCAGATTGAAAGTCCATCCAGATAAATGTATTATTAACAGCTTATTTGCTGAAGAGACTTGTATTAAGGTGAAAGCTCCCATATAATGATGTTTTTCTTTTTCTTTTAACACGTTTATACAAGTGCTGGGTCGTTAACTCTTTTATCGGGTGATAAAAAAAATATCGGCGTTAATCTATTCACAAAGTTGGGTTGGGAGCTGGGTCTGTACTACACAAGCTATGATGACTTTCACCTTGATATTTTAGCGCGGATTTACTCTCTCTCTCTCTCTCTCTCTTTCTCTCTGTCTCTATCTCTCTGTCTCTCTCTCGCTCTCTCTGTATCTCTCTCTCTCTCGCTCTCTCTGTATCTCTCTCTCTCTTTCTCTCTCTCTCTCTTTCTCTCTCTCTCTCTCTCTCTCTTTCTCTCTGTCTCTCTCTCTCTCTCTCTCTCTCTCTCTTTCTCTCTGTCTCTGTCCCTCTCTCCTTCCTGACTTTTCCGTATTTAAACCTCGGGTTAATATTTACATTAAATTAATGGTTTACACTATAAAAACATGCATTGGGATCATTTGGGGGGGGGGCATTTTAATCTAGATTAATCACAAGATTACAATGAGGTTAATCTAGATAAAAAAAATTATAATCTATGCCCACCTCTAGTTTATACATAGATTTGCAACAATGGTTTGTGGTCAGATATTCTTTGTCTTAAAAAATCAGTTTAATATTTCTATAGGAATTAGCATCCCATGGAAATAACTGTTTTCAGATTTGGCATTTGTGTTACATATACTATATTAAGTGGCCTGTTTTTGTGTGTGTGTGTGTGTGTGTGTTACCTTCGAATAGCTGTGTTTGACAGGCCAGGCAGATAAGAGGAGATTGGACAGTTGGAAAGTTGGGGGAGAAAAACGTTTACCGAGGTCAGCGCCCAGGTGGTGCAGGGGCATGCATATATATTTGCCTCTTAGTCTGCCTTCGTTTTGGTTTTCCTTAAGGAGCAATGAGGTCTGCTATAACTGTGTTACTGCTTGTGGCTGTGGGTGAGTATACCCTGATTTTTTTACCTTAGGGTTGGGCTATTGCTTGCTGTAGACAATATAAGCAGTCCATTTTTGAATAAAAAATAATGTGATTGGAGGAGCACCAGACAGATAACCTGTCTCAGAGTCGGCGAATTCTCGGAATTCATCTTACGGTTCTTTGGAATCATCTAAAGATAATTATCGCATCTCTAAGCCAGGATTGGTGTTTTGAGTGAGTATGAGAAATTTGCAGAGGTGCTGACTCCAGTTTTCATTCTGGAGGCCTGAAGATCGTTGGAACTATTAGAATGAAAATCTGATGCTTTTGCTTTCTAATAAAAAGGACCGTTGCCCTTAAAGACCCCTGGGTTTCTGTAGAGGACCATGACATCGGGCAAAAATCAGCCAGAGGTCACCTGCTACATCAATGGGATCCTTCACACTGAGACACTGACCAACAAAACACCTTTACTAACCTCTAGACATCACTGGAAAACTAAACGTCTGATGCATATGGTACACTTAACTGGAAACACTTCAGAAATGTCGAAGTCTGGTTGAATTTTATCGGATTTCCGGGGGACGCGAGTGTGGCGTTTATTTTCGGTCCGCCGGGAAACAAAGCGCAGACGTGTGATCTACTGATTTACTCGGTGTTTTGATCAGATGTGGTAATGCAGACGCCATTGTGGCTGAAATGTTTGTGGAACAGCGTGCAGCAGAGCCGACGATGACAAGATCATCGGAGGGTATGAGTGCCCACCTCACTCCCAGCCTTGGCAGGTGTATCTGACCTATGATGACGGGGAACGGTGGTGCGGTGGGTCCTTAATCAACGAGAGGTGGGTCGTGTCTGCGGCTCATTGCTACATGCCGTGAGTATCTTTTGCCTTTTTGTTTTTCTCAGCTGAATAAGAGCAATAGCAAAAATCCGCTCCTAACCATGTTTCTGCTAAAACATTAAAGCCCCAATAATAATTTTATTATAATATTTATTATGTTTTAATAATAATAATAAACGTATAACCATGTAATTATTATTATTATTATTGTTATTATTAGTATTATTATTATCATTATTATTATTAAATACAGAGAACACAGTTCATCTGCTGTAATATAGCATTATATAAAGACAATTATATAAAGGACTCCTGACTACAATGATGACATATGAAAATGACTTGTATGTGTATATATATATATATGTATTAGGGCTGGGAAAATTAACGCGTTATTATCGTAATTATAATTATTTTATCATGCGTTAACGCAGGTTTTTAAAATCCTTTTATTTTGGAAGTCGGTGCTTTCACCGCAGTAACGCGCGCAGCGGCGGACCGGGACTTTCTTTACCAGGTTGGGTTTTCGCATCTC
>JBBPDE010000006.1:2640249-2656944 GCA_037974605.1 Nannopetersius ansorgii
AGGGTCATCTTTTTGTCCCCGCATATACCTTTGTATAGGATACACACACACACACACACACACACACACACACACACACACACATATATAGACAGACACAATTATATAGACACATGAAATACCATCACCACTAGTATCTATCTATCTATCTATCTATCTATCTATCTATCTATCTATCTATCTATCTATCTATCTGTCTATATAGATATATATAATTTGTGTGTGTAAATATATGCAAAAGTTTGGCAACACCTTGATAAATAACTTATTTTTGGTTATTTTCTAATTGAAACGATGGAAACACAGTCTCTCTAGAAAATGGAAGAAATGCTCAATATTTTCAGCAAACAGTTCATTTTCCTGCGCCACTGGCTGCAACACAACCCCAAAGCATGATAGATCCACCCCATGCTTAATAGGTGGCAAGGTGTTCTTTTTATAAAATGCTGCTCCTTTTTTCTCCAAACATGTCTTTGCTGATTGTGGCCAAAGAGTTCTAATTTAACTTCATCAGTCCACAGCACCTGTCTCCGAAATGCATCAGGCTTCTGATGGAAGTCGCTCTGGATAAAAGCTTTTGATAAATGCCGTAAATGTAAATGTAATGGCAAAACCCATGTGAAACGCACCAAATGCAACATGTTTCTGGCATATCATTCCTAACTCCGAACCTCTGATGTTTTTAAAGAATCATTAAAAGTTTTTAAAAATCATTTGCCAAGTTGCCTCACTTTTACATGATCTGCATTAGTAATCGAAAGTTAAATTGCTACATTGTACGAGCTTTTTCCATGTTTAAAACAGTTAAAACTGCTGAATTTAGGAATTTTATTTAATTCTATGAATTGTCCATATTACACCATTATATGAATCTATGATAAAATATGATTTATTAAGACCCGCTGTCCACTACCGAGGACATATGGTAAAAACTAAACAAATATTTAAAAAAAAAACGTATCTAAAAAAAATCTAAATACCAAAACATTTTTTCTTCTGGGATATATAATAATAATAATAATAATAATAATAATAATAATAATAATAATAATAATAATAATAAAACATTTTATTTAAAGGCGCCATTCTGGCACACATAAGGACACCGTACAATAAAACAAGTGCAACAAACAATAAGAAATAAAGTACACCATTTAGACATTGCTGAGGAATCAGAGAGAGAAAGCACGCTTGAACAGATGGGTTTGAGTGTGGATTTAAAGTCTAATAGTGAATTGCTGTTTCTGAGGTCGGGTGGTAGTGAGTTCCAGAGCCGGGGAGCAGAGCGGCTGAAAGCTCTCCACAGTGGTAAGATGTGCAGAAGGGACAGTTAAGTGGATGGAGGAGGAGGATCTGAGGGTACGAGAGGGAGTGGAAGTATGAAGGAGGTCAGATAGATATGGAGGGGCAAGGCCATGAAGGTTAACAGAGTAATTCTGAATTCAACCCGAAACTTAACTGGGAGCCAGTGGAGCTGCTGCAAGACGGGAGTTATATGGTGGATAGAAGGAGTTCTGGTAATGATGCGGGCGAAGTTGAAAATATGTAGACCGGATAAAATTGTTGATTTGAGATTGAACTGAAAGAGTACTGTCGAGGATGACACCCAGACTCTTAACCTGTGGAGAGGGGAAACGGAGCAGTTAAGAATATCAATAGAGATACTGTCAGTTTTAGATAATGTTGCTTTGGTACCAATAAGAAGAACTTCTGTTTTATCACTGTTTAATTTAAGGAAATTTGACGAAAACCAGGTTTTTATTTCAGTCAGGCAGTCAGTAAGGGAGGAGGGTGGGAGGCTGGAAGTGGGTTTACTGCTAAGGTAGAGCTGGGTGTCATCCGCGTAACAGTGGAAACTGGTGTTAAATTTGCGAAAGATATTGCCAAGAGGAGGGCGATAAATAGTGAAGAGGAGGGGCCCCAGGACAGATCATACATACATACATACATACATACAGACATACATACATACATTACAGTGACCACACATGTAAGGTCACTGATCATTTTGGGTAGTAAATAAAAAAAAGTTTGTTAGACACTGTGATCCCTGGTTCCAAAGACCACCAGTTGCAATAATACACATGTTTCTCTACAATACATCATTCCACATCAAAGCACTTATGAGGACTCTTTAATTAAACCGAAATATTTTTTAAAAAATTGGTGGACCCCGATACCCTGCCCCACCTGAACACTGCTGTTGCGCATGCGCCCTTGACCCAATCTAGCCAGAGGCTTTCCGTCCAGTGACAAGTCCAAGGCTGTACAGCTGCAGCCAGTTGGATGCCGCTCCGGTGGGTAGGCAGTTCTGACACCCCCCGCCCCGCTAGGTGTTTTCCCTCCATAAAAAGTGCAGTTACTTCAGGTAGGTTGTTTATAGGTTCGTATGTTTGTCTAAATTATTAAAAAGCGAGTCTGTGACTTATTGGAGGGTAATTGTTTGCCAAGGCTGGAGCTCGTTGCCCGAGGATGGTCCAGTGTGAGTTTAAACTGGAGGGAGAGTAGTTAGCATTCAGGCTAAAGCGAGGAAGGACGCTGGTCTGTTTTGATTGTATTGACAAGCTCTAACTAGCTGCTCGGTTTAGGAGCCGAGTAAAAGGTGGGATACGTTGCAGCTCTAGTCGGGGTTTACTGCGGTACCAGCCTCCACACTGGTAGTGTTATGTTTTTGTGAAGCGGATAAAGGGTTACGGTAGCTGGGGCCTCGTTTTGTTAGCTTGCTAGCTAATGTTAGCTGGCCTGGTTGGCATCTCCTCATATTTCGCCTCTTGAGTGACTTACTCTGTAAAAAACTTATCCTTAGAGCCTCAGTAAACGGTAGCTACCTCGATGTTTGACCTGCCTGGCTAAATTTTTAGGATTTATATGCCTTTTGATATATCTTTTTGCTAAATTTCTGCCCATTTCGCAAGCCACCCGTCGTTTGTTTGAATGTTGACTTGCATCTGGACCTGATCGTAAACTTTTGGTTTAGCTAGTATAGCTGGTTTGGAGATGTTACTAGCTCTCAGAGTTTAAATAGCCTTCTAACAGCAAATTATGGTTGTTCTTATGACCACCTTAAGTATGCGTAACCACTTTGTGTTTTCCCTCTGTAGAAACTGGGCACACCATAAAGACTCCAGCTCAAAATGGATTCTGATATACTGAAGATCGAAGAAATGGTCATGGGAGGTGGAGAGACTACTCCTGCTGAACTGAACTCTGAAAAGCCAGAGCAGGCCTACACCACCATCATCATTCAGGAGCCCCCTCCACCACCAGTCATTCAGTCATGTAAGAGACTCTCAGCCTCCATCCTGGGAGAAGCTACTCAAACTTTCAGGCAGTAGGGGGAAAACTTCAATAATACGACTCAAAGATGGGGAAGAAGTTGTTCCTGAAATTCTCTTTTGCACTTGCTTTCTTGACCACAATACTGACTAATATAGGTGTGCTAGACTATAATGCTGCCCTACTTATATCCACCATTTGGCAAATTCTTCAGCTTGTTCTGCCCTTTGTGGATACATTCAGAGACCCAGTTCTTACATTTTCACATCAGAATGGTTATGAATGCAACAATGATTTGCCATATATCTAGCCTCTCTTGTACATTTGCCATTATTTAATTTGAACATGGTTACATATATCATCTCATTTTACAGATCAGCATGAGAGTTTGCAGTGTTTCCAGTGTTTCATCACCTTTTGTAACTCCAAAGCAAAGGAAAGGCATATGAAAAAGAGTCATCGTGAAGAATACAAACAGCAGCTGCAGCAGGTTGGTGTTTCAATTGAATTAAATCCTTTTGTGTTGAAGAGGATAGTAACACTCATAGTTAACATGGGTGCTAGGTCTGTAAGTTAGACATCAGAGCATGACCTTTAACCAGAAATTGATTCAGTGGTTTTAACCCAATTCAGAATTAAAAAAAAAAGTTTTATCGGCCCCTTCAGGAAATGCTCATACAATATACATGGCAACTAGTTTTTTGTCATTTTAAGGTTTCTTTTTGCATAAAGTTTTGGCTATTTTGGAAATAGCCACAGTGTTATGAAATGCTCTCCTCTGCTTATTTTTTTTTCCCATAGTGCGACACACTCTTCACTTGTTATGTGTGTGACCGTACTTTCCTGTCCTCTGAGGAGCTAACAAAGCATCAGTCCACTCACAACAAGGAAGACAAGCCCTTCAAATGTGCGCATTGCCAAGAAAGCTTCCGTACTTTCTCTGAGGTAAGGAAAATTAAGGTTTTGAATTTTTTGGGGAAAGAAGTTAAGTGTTGCTGTTCATATTTGTGTGGAGTAAGAGTGCTGAAACATCATACCGCACTGTTCTCAGAATCCCATATGATTTACGGTATTTTCACACTTGGTCCATTTCAGCTCTTAAAGCGAACTCTGATTAGTCAGCACTTTTTGCCTATATGTGAACACGCCAAATGAGCTCTGCACCCTCTGAAACGAACCGAACCGAACGGAGGTCACATCGGGAGGCGGTCTCAGTCCGGTCCGGTTAGCTATGAACACAAAGCGCTCCAGGTTCGCTTCGCCTTGGGAAAACAAACAAAAAAATAAACCAATAAATACGATTAAATAAATTAATGATGAGAATTAAAACCCAATAAATAAATGGGACCTAAAGATTCTTGTCAAGATCAAGTTTCTCTACCAAGTTACACTGCCTCAAAGCATTCTTGCTCATCAGTTGAACAATAGTATCCGATGAATACTAGTGAAGTTTGGTGGAGCTTTTAACCGTCTACTCTTATGGGGGGGGGGATAGACAAGAATGGGGAACGTGAAGAAACAACAGCAGCAGCAGCATGTTGTATGAGGAACTAAAGTGTGAACAGAAAGAAAATGGGCCCTAGAGGACTGAGTTTGGTTCCTTTAAAGAGGACTGTGTGTGGAAACACCAGATTGGCATATGGCTGCAATTGTTATTTATAAAACATCTGTGCATTTTTACTGCTGCCACATTCACCAAGGACATGGGATATTTTTTGTGCTCTAAAATTTGATGATGGTCTATGTCTTGATTTTGGAAGTCATTAGTTTCAGTCTCGGACTAATATAAAATGTAGACTAGCTTCTCAAAGCCAGCCCGTTAACCCGGTCGAACTTTGTCTACATTTGGGGTACACAGGAAAGTTAGCCAAGAGATCTTTGTCTGAATCACTTAAATAAAAGCACATTTGGACAAAAAAAACACTTGGGGCTGGTTTCCCAGACAGGGATTAAGCCTAGTCTTGGACTACCCTTTCCATTTCAATGGAAAACGTCTTTTACCAGCACTACATAATCTAGGACTAGGCTTAATCGCTGTCTGGGAAACTGGCCCTTAAAGTACTTAACCCCAGTAGGCCAGACAGAAATATATCACTGCTTCTAGATATTTATAATATTGTGTAGATAAATATGTGGCTGCTTTGCTTCGTGAATACCATCCCTTGTGTCCATTCATTTTTATAGCTCACAGCTCCACTTTGGTGCAGTTTGAGGAGGTTAAAATTTTTGTTTAGCAACATTAGCTGCACAGACGCAGTACTAAAGTTAAGAAGAAACATGTAGACAATAAAATGTCTTGGATGATTGTGACTACATGTGGGGAAAGTAGAACGCAGAAAAGTTCCACTGTTCCTTTAACATTAACCGATGGGCCATCTAGTGTCATACCTACTAGTGAATATGAAATTCAGTACAGGAAACTGGACTCTGGCTTTGAAGATATGTGATCAATACTTAACTGAATTTTTCTTGTGTTCCTAGTTGACAACACACAGGCGGCAGGTGTGTCCTGAGCGTCAGTTCGTGTGCAAAGAATGCAGCGAGACGTTTAGAAGCTTGGCGCTTCTACGTAGCCACCGCTTGACCCAGCACCCTGTGCGTCAAGAGGTAGAGGATGCAGATGATCCATCTAAGACTCACCGATGTGGCAAATGTGGCAGGGGGTTTGAGGAGGAGTCCGAGCTCCTGCAGCACCAGGAAAACCACGCAGGCAACCAGCACTGCAACGGCAGCACGCCAGCTAAGAAGCGTGGGAGGCCTCCCAAAGCTGAAATAGTGGTGGCAGGGGAAGAAATGCCAAAGCGAACCAAGAAGGAAGAAACCGCCACAGAAGAGGAGCCGGGGGTAAGCAACCACTCGGAGGATGCAGCTGAGACAAAGGCCAAGATGGGGGCCAGGCGAGGGCGACCACCAAAATCCATGCAGGAGCTCAAGGCTGAAGAGGACAAAGCAGACAGCAAGAAAGAGAAGGCTGCTTCTCCACCTGCTCGCGAGATCCCTTGCTCAGAATGCGACCTCACTTTTCCAGCACTCGCACAGCTGCGGGCTCATAAGAAAGAGAAGCACACCCAGCGGAAGCCTCATCCCTGCAAAGAATGTGAGGAGAGTTTCAACCGCCCCGAGCAGCTGGAGGCCCACGTGGCCCGAGCCCACACGGCCGGCCGATACGCTTGTCCCACATGCGGCAAGAGCTTTGGGAGAGAGAGCAACCTCAAAGCTCACCAACAGACCCATTGCAAAGAAGAAGAAAAGCCAGCCGGTCGTGGGAAGAGATAAGTCGTCAAAGAGGAGGAGTGAAGTTCTATTTAAGGGTCTACGGTTTCAGGATTTTTCAAATGGGTTTAATAGAACAGGTGCAGTGTGAATTTTTGGTTTGTGGGTTTGAAACTTGCCCAAGTTTCTTCAAGTGGAAGAGACTCCACACTATTAGGGTTGTATCTGGAAACCGGAAGCCCCAAAATTCCCCCAACAGTGCTCAATCAAATCTGGCTTCGTTTCATTTTAACCGTGGCATGATGTATACGCCGCAATGTACAGAATAATCAAATCCATGGATCTCACACACATGCACGCACACACCCCCACACACGTATATCTTGGTGGAACTCTATCCACAGTAACAAGGCTTTGTATTGGCTTTTATTTGAATATTTTAATTTCTTTTTTATGAATATCAATGGGTTCTTGTTTTTACATTACTTTTTAGAAGTGTGATAATGCCAGGCTGTAACGTTACCTAAATAGAATTAGTGTTTTCGGAAAAACATTGATTAGAAAATGTTTTAATTTTCTGTAGTACCACAAGATGTTACTTCTAAGTGTCTTTGTTACTCACTACTAATTGTGACCTGTATAATAAGAGAAATTATTTGAGTAATTACTTCTCTGAATTAATTTGTTTATATTGGAATGATTGTTTGGCAAAAACATGCAAGAGGCTAAATTGAAAGGAATCATGTTCTATCTGTTTGGAGATGACTTGTTTAACCAATTTAAATTCTACAGAAATCTGGAAGGCTTTGATCTTTTCCCCACTGTTTATTTTTGCTTGACTGGGACTTTTTGAATGTACTCTGTGAAAACCTTGTGTGTGGCCTGCATCCTTCACGTCTAGGTGTTGTACAGTTCGAAACACGAGTATTCTAGTCGGATACTTTTCGTTATAACATCCAGATTTTGAAGGACTATATACAGTCGTTAGGCTTTGTGCTGAGGCCTTGATACCCCTCAAGATATAGCAGTGTATACGTTTTAAAAGTCATGGGAGGAAAGTTTTTGCTTTGTAAGTTTTTTTTTTTTTTTTTTTAAACATGCATCAAAAGGTGCTCAGTTTTGTCTCTCAAATCAGGAGAACTAAAAAAAAAAAAGTTTAGACCACCGCTTATTCTTTAATTTTGTTTAATACAGTTATGAGCCCGTTATGCTTTGATTGTCTTTACGTTTGTAATACATACAGACTTTGCCTACTGTGGCCCTTGGAAGAAAAAAAATCCTACTGTGTCTTTCTTTTTCTCCTATGTAATTTGTCTCATGTTTAAAATTAAAGGAACCTGCCTTAAGAGGCTGCTATGGCGCGAGAGTGTGAACAGAGAGTTTCTTATCCACTGAAAGCTACCCAACACGAATCCCATGTTTCTGGCCTGGTTCTGTCCAGACATGCCACTTTGTGTCTACTGAGCAACCGGTCACAAAACGTTGTGCACACTGCACCAGATGTTAACGGACATTTTGATGTTAGAGTGGTTCTGCAACTCGGCTCTGCAGAGAATTTTTGTTGCTTACAAAAAGAAGAATAAAAAATAAAACCAAATTCACAACACATAGTGAAACAGGTCAAACATACAAGTACTGCACCTGCACCTTAAGGTCAGGAGAGGTCGGGGCGGCCTTTAGAGCAGTGGAGTGTATTTTATTGATGAGGGAAAGTGGAGCGCTAGTGGCAAAAAATACTGAAGCACTTTTACAGCTGAGGTATGAAAATATAATAAACACTTTTATACATGTAGCAAATGTAAAAAAATGCTATAAGTAATTATTTGTTTATAAGTAAAGGATAAAGAACTGAAGTCTTGAAAAAAAATTATATATGCAATTTATTGTATATTTTATATTAGTACCACATTATTAAAAGTACTGTTTATGAATAATATAACTAAATGCTAATTTGTAAAAAAGATAAAGAATTGAAGTCCTGCAAATAATGTTTATTTTATTTGAAAAAATAATGCAAAGTATTAAAATATCTTCTTGTATTATACATGAAGCAAATATAAATAACCAGCCTAATTACTATAAAGATTATAGTATAAATAATAAAATTGTTTTTATTTGGTTTCGACGTACGAGCTCGCGCCTCCAGGCCCATAGATGGCGATAACGTATCGCTCGTTGCAACGGGAACGCTAGGCTAAGACATTAGCATTAGTTCAGAATCGCTGTTTGTGTGGGTTTCTTTACATCAGACGAAAAATTCGTAGCGTTGTTTGTCTTGCTCTGTAGACCCGATCTTATTCTCTTTAGGACAAAACGTGAAGTCTGGAGAGAGTGTTGCGGAGGAGAGGAAGATCTTGAAGTTGTTTTAGTGAGGTGAAGGTGTTTGCAGGGGGTACAATTGTGACACCGGGGTACAGATACATATATATATTTTTTACATTTTAACTCGCATACACATACCTTCTTTGTGCACCGCACGTCGTAGAATTCTTGAACATATATTAGGAGCTAACTGGGTGAATTAGGAGACTAGTCGGACGTTGCTAATTAGCTAGCTCTTTGAAGCTCGAGGGCTTTGTTTTACAGTCGTGTTTTACATCTAAACTTCACGTATTTATCAGAAAAAATGCAGTAATTTATTTACGTAAAAAAGCGGAACCTAAAATAATTCATTTTTTGTAGCAAACTGGGTCCTATTACTAAGAATCTGATCAAAATTATACTGGTTCCTGTTCGTTTTCCTCGGTCTGTTGCTAATTAGCTGCTCTCATTAACACGACAGCGTGAATACAGGCGTATCTATATGCAGGTCAGGGAGAATAAAATGTAAAAAATATATATAAAAGGGACGTAACAACAAGCTTTGGGCAAAATCTTGTTTTCATACCAAGGTGTCATGTCTTCAGAGTTGACCATTGACATTCAGCTAACAGAGTTGGGCTTTTCAAGTTGGGGCTTTCCGTTGAAGCAGAAAGAGACACCTCAGGGGGATTCTGCTTCAGTCTTGGAAGATGCTGCACCATCCACCTCCCCCTCTGTGGAAAGCCATGAGGGTGATGAAGCAAATATATCTCCAGTCAATTTCTCCATCAATCAGGACTCCCAGATTAAGGCTGAAGAAGTCCAAGCAAACCCTTCAGCAGGGACAAACAGAAAAAGGCAGACAGACTACAGTGATGATGAAGAAGACAAACAAATCAAGAAGTATGGTACTCAAAAAATGTGTGAGGAGCAGAAAGGTGTAAGGAGGACAAATGGGAACTGGGAGATTGATGTTGCTGTTTATGATGAGGAGGAGGAAGACGAAGAGGAATACAATTCAACAGACGATGACAGAGAGTTTTCATCAGGTATGCAACTCAGTCTGCCAGCATGTGATATGCACTTAATGTTTGTGTCATTCAGAATAAGTGAATATTTTGAAAACTGATCTGGAGCAAACTCTGCTGTCCAGTAATGGCTGGCTCAGACTAGTTCATCTCAACATTGATTGCAAGGCAAAAAGGCTGAGCCATAGATGCTTAGAACAAAAACTATAAAACAAGGCTTCCTAAGCATGATCTGTGAGGATTTTTCATCTATCAAATTTTGAAGCATTTTAATAACAAAATATGACAATGGAATAAAATACATTTTAAACCTCAGTTTAACCTGCTTCTTTTTAGTATATTGTCTTTTTTTTTAGTGTTTTTGTCTCCATCAGACAGTTTATGCTTCCCTAAAATGGAAATATTGTTGTATATAGATCACCTGTCACCACTCTCTGCTAATTTGTTATTTTGGCCTATAGCTAAAATCCAGTCTGTTTGTATCCTCATGGAATGTCTTGATGTCAGAATGTAACCAATTTGTTGTGATTTCTCCATTCCAGACAGGACTACACTAGAGGAGCATCGCTGTCATGTTTGTGATCTCACCTTTTCCAACACGTTCCTCCTCCGCGAACATTTGCACATACATACAGGTGTACGTCCCTACTGCTGTTCCGAATGCGGCAAGCAGTTTTGCCACCTAGCAAACTATCAGGCGCACCTGCGCTCCCACGCTACCTTCTCCTGCCTGATATGTACAGCCAAATTTGCATCACAGGAGTTATTGCAGGACCATCTGGACACCAACCACTTTGAGAAAGAGTTTTATCAGTGTGATTTTTGCAAACGCATTTTCGTCGACCTGAATGAATGCAAAGAGCATGTGCGTGCACACCAGCAAGAAGTGAAGCGCCATCCGTGTCCCAAGTGCGATCGCAGTTTCCACCATCAGACCTCTCTGCATCGGCACCTTAAGTGGCACAAGAAAAGCGCTTTAATCTGCACTGACTGTGGCCAGGCATTCCCCAAGAAAACCTCCCTACTGCGGCACAGCTTCAGTCACCTTGGCCTCCTGCCATACACCTGTGTGCACTGCAAGCGCCACTTCCGCCTAGCGTCCCTCTACCGCAAACACGAGTGTAGGCCGGAGCACATCCAGTGCGTGGCTTGTCTGGTTGTTTTCCAAAGTCAAGTTGACTTTGAGAAGCACAAGAAAGACACGGGTTGCTGGGGTCATCAGATATCCTCACCTGCGAAGACAGACGACATCCGATGCATGGAGTGTGGTCAGACTTTCGGCAGCTCTGAGGAACTGAAGAGGCATGCTGGGACACATCAGAGGGTCATGAAGTGCTCTGAATGTGGCATGGGCTTCCGGTCATCACTCATCCTCATGTCACATATGGGGGGTCATGCAGCTAAGCGCCCGTGCCTCTGCCAAGAGTGCGGCCTAGGCTTCCCTCATCAGCATGCTTATGACAGCCACCTTAAAACATGTGGGATGGTCTCCCCACCAGAGGTAACTAAAGTTAGTTCTAATTGTGGTAATTGCAGTAACACATTACTTTAAGTTATTCTGTGTATATAATGTATATAATAGTACAGTAAAAAGGAAGCCACACTGTTTTGTTTGATATCTGAAGTTTTGCTTGTTAAAGTAGTGAAAATTTTTTTAGCTGCCAGGTTAAACAAAGTGAGATCATCTAGCTCATTTTATTTTTAAAAATGTCAGTGTTGCACACCACATAAGCATCACATACTATAGAATATTCTGTAGCACATTACATCCCTCAGCCTTTTACTACAATGTCCAGCATGCATTGCACAAATACATGGTAACTTGAAGTTTCGCAGACCTTAAAGATAATCGGTCTGCTGGGGATTTCTTAGTCTTTAATTGGAGAAATCTCACCTTTGATGATTATGGCAGTACCATAGGAGGTGATACCAGATATAATCGCATATAACAATGGGTTTGGTTGGAGTGCCCTTCTGACAATGCTTACTCAGTTTGAGGCAAATGTAAATGCCTGTCCTAGTCTAGAACCTTTCATTCTTAGCTATATTAGCCTTGTAGCTCCAAAAGGGAAATTGCTTTCTGGCCAAACCATTACATTGAGTTCAGGGAAAAAAAATTCTGATTGTTAATTTTATTCTTTACAATGTTGTTTGCAGCCACCTAAAAAGAAGCCAAAGCCCCCGTCCGCTTTCAAGAAGAAGGAAATTATCATTGCTCCTAAAACTGGGGTCCTTCAAACTGCTCCTACAGAACCTGAAAATCAAGTGGCACAAAGTGTGCTTTTGCACTCACTTGCTCCAGCAGGGAACCAAACAAAGCCTTCCGAGGGTCCATGGACACTTGTCATGAATAAAGAACAACCTCCTGGTAACTATGTCATGTTTCTGCCAGCACCGATTACGTCTCCCACAGAGGGCCTCCAGAATTCACAAAATCTCGTGTCACCTTCCACAGAGAAACAGCTGTTACTGTCACATGCCACTGACGTTCCATCAGCCTCCACTAAACAAGGTCTGTTAGCTTCTGTTAGCAAAGTTGTAAAGTCTGAAAGGCCAGTTCTGTTACAAGGTGTGGCTAATCCTAATGCAAATGTTCTTATACCTTTGACAGTTAAATCAAACAGTCCTAAAATAAGATGGACAGTATTAGAAGACCAGCAAACCCCTGGTTCAGTAACTGATATGTGCAGTATAACGGAGAAAACCAGAAAAGTGGTGGCTCTTGTTGAATCGAAGCAGGCGATAAACCTGTCACAGGTGAATGCGGAGGATAAAGGGAAAGTTCTGTCGAACCTGGAGATCACGAAAACACTGCAAAATATTGGTCTGATTGAGACAAAGCCAAACCTACCAAGCTCGCCCCCAGTAGGGACACACAATCCGGAGACGCCGTTGTGCTTGGTGAAAGTCAAGACAGGACCAGGCAGTCACTCCCGACAACCAAGTCCATCAAAACCAGACGGAAGTAGCTCCTCAGTGGAAAGTGCTGAAGTAGGCAGTTCAGTGCTGTCGACCAAAACAAGTGATGGCCATGTTCTTGGTAGCGGGATTAGTGGGCCTTCGGAAAGCACAACTGAGGAAAAGGAAGCCGTTCCTTCCGACGACCATGAAAACTTGATTCCGCCTCTTGATTCAGACGTGGATGAAGACGTCTGTCAGTGTGAGATTTGTGGAATAGTTATTTTAGAAAAAAACATATCCCATCACATTACGGAGCATGCACAGGGTTCTGCTTCTCCTCCACCTGCTGCTCCACCCTGCAAGAAGCCTAGGCTGATTTAACAGGAATAATGTGGAGCCATTAGTCTTTAAAGATCATAATGGGTGGAAGAAAACCTTGGTGTAGGGAACCTTTCTCGACATTCCGAGTGGATGATTTTGCACAGTTTTTTTGTTGCCCCAAAACTATCGCTTAATAATGTGTCCCCCATTCTGGTGTGTGGGTGGTGTGAACCTATGTATTGTTAATCTGAATATAATAACTGTATTGTTGAATAATGCACGTGTTGACCTGCCTGTGCATCGATGATGTAAAGCGTCAGAGCAACGAGAAAGCGTAGAACTTTGTTCCTGTTTTGAACGGTTGGCCGTGACCCTAGTCTTGACATTTGGCCTGTTATTTTAAGATGGAAAAAGATGACATTTCAGTGAAATGCATGTACTATGTGTAGCTACACTGCCACTGTAGGATTCTGAACAGTGCACTGCAGTCATCTTTAATGTTTTTTTTGTATTCTTCCGTTTGGGGATGAATCACCGATGTAAATAGGGGTTTTATTGTGCTTTGGTTTAGTAAAATACCACAAAAACAAGAGTGCAAATTGGAGTTAGCCTACTGTCACTGGTCAAATTGTTGGAAAAATAATAAAAATAAATAGTTAATGCTTGCTTGTGCCTTGTGTGGTGTTTTTTTATTGTCCCTGTTCCTTTGGGATCAGCTCAGATGTGTCTTTAAAAGCTTATTCTTGCAGTAACTGAGGTTTTCCCCCACCTCCACCTCCAGTCACTTAACCTCAGCTTAACCTCTAGTCTTGTCCTGTAACATCAAACGAAAACAATGGAACGATTCTGCTGAAGTGGAAAGATTTTGTTAAAGTGAAACAGCTTGTTCTGCCTGGGCTTCTTATCATGCTTCTGACAACAAAAAATGATCTCTGGCATTTTGCTTTGGGTCAGTAGACACTAGCTCAATGGTGCCCAACCTGGGGTCTGGGCCCCCCTTAGGGGGGCGCTAGAGATAGCAGAGGGTGTGCACAATTTTGTCTGCACTGAGGTTACCAACATTTGTACACATTAAATTAATAAAATCCCAAAGTCTGAGAAACGTGTGTGTGTATAAGAGTATAAAAAAAAAAACTACCGCTGTTCCTTTTTTGCAAATAAAAGTTTATAATTAATCACTTTATTCTTTTTGTGCAGATAGGAGTTGGGGTAGGTGGGGAGCTGGCTTGTCTTGGACACAGGCAAGGGGGGCTTCAAGGAAAAAAGGTTGGGAACCACTGCACTAGCTGCTGATGACTGGTTTCAGAGATGCACATCAATCTAAAGTGGAAATGGAAGCATTGGGCAATTGGCATTTAAATTGCAGTTTAGTGCTAGAATCTCTTGGAAAGGAAGAAACCAGACATCTGACACTGATTGTATTGGCGGAGGAATGCAGTTTTAGCTAACAAACAAATGCCGACCAATCAGGCATACTTTGGAAATGAATGAAATGAGGAAAAAAATTGAGCAAGTAATACTGGAGCTCAGAGGAACGTAATGAAAAAACAACTGGCCGCCTTAAAGCAGTGGTTCCCCACCTTTTTTCCTTGAAGCCTGTGTCCAAGACAAGCCCCCGCCCCCCCAACCCCAACTCCTTCCCGGCATAGACGCACAAAAAGAATAAAGTGATTAATTATCAACTTCTTTTTGCAATAAATGAACAGCGGTAGGTTTTTGTTTTGATACTCTTATACACTCCCACACTTTTAAGTTCCTCAGACTCTGGGATTTTATGAATTTAATGGGTGCAAATGTTGGTAACTTCAGTGCAGACTAAATTGTGCGCACCCCCTGCGATCTCTAGCGCCCCCCTAAGGGGGCCCGGACCCCAGGTTGGGAACCCCTGGCTTAAAGCAGTCGTGGTGTATCAGGTGAAATTATTGTAAACAGTAGATCTATATCCCAGCCATGATATCACTGCTTTGTTCGGCACCCGAATGAATGAATGAATGTAGTCATGTAGTTTATTATCCTTACTTAAGATGGTGGATTGGTCCAATATAATGAAGACTAGAGACCTATTACAACATGTAAAGGCCAGTGTATTTTGGGTATTTGTTGGTTCTGTAATGTTGAGCAGTTTAGGCTCTGTCTCAGTGCCATAGCCACTCATCCATTCCTGCATCGCTTAATGTTGAAAGGGGCAACTCTTGCTGAACCTGTAAACATGACGAACTGTTTCAGTGGCCTCCTACAGTGCCACCACAGCAGGTATTGGAGTGAAATTGTCCGGTTTAGAGATTTTCTCTGCTTTGAGGCCGATAGCTGAGGGCGTGCTGGTTTTTCACAGGCTGGCAAATGCAGAAGGAGGATAGATAGCTGCTGTTTCTGCTTGCAGGTTGAATAATGTGGATATATGAGGCATTACATCAGTGCGTACCGCATGCTGGGAGATAGAGAAGTAAGAAAGAGAACACATAAGTAGCAAGGAGAAGTAAGAGAACACTAATGGAAGGTTCTATCAAACCAATGCACTCATATAAAGGTGGAGTTGTAGAAACATTTGAGTGTTTAGAAATTGAGAAAATTAGTGTCGTTCCCTCAAGTCTCCCAGTGTTAGCAAATGAAAGGAACCTGAAGGACGAGGGCAGCAGAAATGTTTTATTTTTAAAGAGCACTGGGGAATTTATTCAAATAAAAATGAAGTGACTGCCAGCTTCTAACACCAGTGTAGATAAACACTGTATTTCTAGTCAGTGGAATACATTAGAGCAGCGTTTCTCAAACTATGGGCCGCGGACCGGTGCCGGTGTTACACCGAACACCTGCTGTCCCGGTCCGAGTTCTGGCTCTCATGCTATGAGGAATATCCCCAGCTGGGTGAGATGGCGGTTAAAACGATTTTGCCCTTCCACTCCACGTATCTGTGCAAGACCGCTTTTCTCAACTGACAGCCACGAAAACAAAGGACAGAAACAGGCTGAACTCAGAAAACACGCTCCGAGTGTCTCTGTCAGCGTGTCTTCCTCGTTTCGACCGATTAGTGTTGAGAAAGCAGGCACACCTATCACATTAAAATGTTGATTTAAATTTTTTTGCGCCAAATAATCCCTGTGAGTGACTAGGCATGTAATTTAATTTATGTTAAAAGTCAATTTACACGTTCAGCACCATTTGGCAGTGTGTAGTTTAAAAAAAAGTGTAAAAAAAACTAAACAACAAAAGTGAAAAAAAAAAGTTTTTTTGGTTCTTATATATAGGCATAGGTATAATAATAATAATAATAACAACAACAACAACAACAACAGCCTAATTACTATATACCTGTATATTAACTTGACAATAATATATTTATTTGGCAATAGTCTCAAATTTAGCCAAAGCACTCCTGTTAGGTCATGTTTTATATTGTTCCTGCATAAGCCCTAATAATACTAATAATAATAGTAATAATAACAGCAGTAGTGGTAGTGGTGTAATAATAATAATAATAATAATAATAATAATAATAATAATAATAATAACAATTCCATCCATCCATCCATTTTCTATATATGCTGATATGCATCCGAGGGGTGGTGGTGGTCGTGGTTGGGGGGGGGGTCATATGTGCAGGGCCCTGCAGCCCCAAAGCCTGACATGACTGGTCCCCAGGACAAATAAGTTTGAGAAA
>JBBPDE010000006.1:2664928-2678619 GCA_037974605.1 Nannopetersius ansorgii
ACAAAGGCAACTATTCATTTTTGAGTGATAAACATTGAAAGGGGTCAAATTGACCCCAAGGAGAATAGGAGGGTTAAAAAATTCACATTTTGCTGCTTTGCAGGAATAAAATATCCAAACTGCATGTTAGAGCAAGGATTTCCAAGGATACCGAGACACAATTTCTAAGCGTGTGTCAAGGACTGGACACTGTGAAATTCTTGAGGAAAACCTGCAATCCTCTGCCAGAACGTTGTCAATTGGAAGAAGAAGGTTCACCTGACAACATGTCAATGATCCAACACTTTGAGCACACAGTGGCTGAGGGAGCCTGTTCTTGGCCAAGTCAGACCTGAGACTTAAACCTTATTGAAAACCTGTGGAAGACTGCAGTAAAATATTTGTTCCCAATACCCAAATTAGAACTAGCCAATCAATACACCCATCACCAGCCAATCAGTCTCTCTGCACTGTACACTACCAAAGCAGAATCATGACAGTGTTGAGAGCGGTCCACCATCCCAGTAATTACTGGCCACCAGTGCTTCTACAGTAATCTCTCTGCATTCATGGATAGTGTGTGTGTGTGTGGAGAGGGTGTGTGCGGGGGCAAGTAAGTCCATACCATAGGATTAGTGCACCCAATAAATAGGAAACTGCAAATAACAAACACATCATCCACTAAACCTGTAGTGGAGCATGGTCTGATGCATCATCGCTGGACTGTGCCTGAAACATGCCTCTTAGTATGTTTTTCCAAAAATTGATTTTCGTGATATATCAGTGAACTGTCCCCTCGTGAAACACGGCTGGTGGCTGAAATGTTTCATGCCATATAAGAACATGTGCTGTTTTTCTTCTGTGGACAAAATGTTAGCGGAGAGACAGAAACATGACCTCATCAAGTAATAAAACGTATTGATTAGTGAAAATAAACACATGCTTTATTGATCTGCCAAGACAGACTGTGCTATGGGTCTGCATACAAAAATACCAAGAACACAAACTGCTGTCAAAGAACTGCAGGATGGGACGCTTCGCCGGCCTTTATAGAACAAGGCTGTTCCGCACAACGGTCTGGAAGAGAATGGTGCGGCCTTTGAAATCTGAAAGGAACTTTTAATTGAGTAGAAAAAGTATCTGATTTAGAGGAGTCGTGCATACTGCTGCCGCCTGTTCTAACATGAGAAAAGTTTCCTACTCAGCCGAGATTCCGGAATCTCTTAGTCATCAATATTAAGACATGACTAAACTGGGGCACCTCAGTACGAGCTGCCCACTCAGAAACCTTTTAAATGAGCCAGTGTTTCCCAGCTCTTACATCTGCACAGTGGTGCACCCCCATACACACCTGAGTCACATCATTAACACATTATTGAGCTTCTTGAGCTGATTCGGGTAAAAGGAGACAGGACAAAGCTATGTAACACAGGTAGGGTGTACATGGCTGAACATGGGAAACACTATAGTACAGCCCTTGATTACATGGCTGTGAGAGCCCAGAGAACTGAACCCAAACTGACAGAACCCCCGAAACCAGAAAGCACACAAAGCAAATCAACTTAAAGAGCCCATATCCTTCATTGTTCCTCCCATGGCCCCTTATGACACTTGCTTGTAACACTTTATGTAACAAAACAGCTCTGTTTTGTTTCTGCACCGCCATTTTGCTATTCCTTACTATTCGTCGGATTTAAACAGCCTGTTTTACAGAATCATGCCTTTAAAAATGTATGTAAATAATGTCATTTCTGACTGGCAGCCTTGTAGTGTGCCTCATATGAAAAACAGTTCAGGCTGAAACATCGCTTCCACATGAACGGGTGGGAGCAAAACTGCCATGGGCTGACGAGGAGGACCTTTGTCAATGCACTGGTTTTCGAAACATCACCAAAGCAATTCGTTCAAATCCGGCATCTTTGTTTCCATGTGTGGACTGCGGAGGAAAACGACATCACTATCATTTCAGTAAATATTTGGTTTGCCCCAATGTGGGCCCTTTAAGACAGGCAACGCACTGGGTTTACTGTGAAGCCCTGCTTTGTGAAATAGCCCAGTTTGCAAACCTGTTCCTTCCGCAGCACATTTCAGATTTCTCCCACCTCTAACAGCACTCCATAAATTCTAGAAGGGCTCATTCGTGTGTCAGATCAGGGAAAACAGCAAAACGTCAATGGGCATGGCTAGGAAAGCTTCCCCTTTCACCTGAGTCATACCATTCGAAGTCCTTCTCGCGCTGAATCAGGTGTTACTCTGCAGCAAAAAAAAAAAAAGAAAGAGCACACAGGTAGGGTTTCAGGCAGGGCCATCCAAAGCTGCGCTGGGGCGACACTCGCCTCATCAGTTACAGCCGTAATGGCCATCGATCTCTTCGCTGCAGTTCAGATGGTTGGCCAACTCTTGCACCACAGCCTCTCTTCCTATCTGGTCGTTCCTCCTCTTTTCCATGACCAAGTCCTCCAGGCTCTGGAACTCCAGCACATGGCTCTTCTTCTCGCTCAGCTGCAGCCTCATCCGATAAGGCTGCTTGCCGATGCGAATCTCACCACCCGTCTTGAACTCCCGGCGGCCGAAGCGGCACCAGGCAGCAAAGCACTCAGAGTTCCTCCAGCACAGGTCCCCATCCTT
This sequence comes from Nannopetersius ansorgii, assembly GCA_037974605.1. Lineage (NCBI taxonomy): Eukaryota > Metazoa > Chordata > Actinopteri > Characiformes > Alestidae > Nannopetersius > Nannopetersius ansorgii. Next base: position 2,667,536 of record JBBPDE010000006.1, read on the forward strand.
GGCTCCAACCTGGTCCATCGCAGACTGCACTACTGCGTCTGGTCGCAGGGGGCGGAATTTGTACAACTCGTTCACTATTCTGCCGCGCCTGCCCTGACCGGCGTCGGCCAGGAAGTCCACTTTGATCTCGCCCCTGTACAGGTGGACCACCTGCAAGTCTCCCACATACACGGCCCAGTGCGGGTACTGACCCACCGCCACGAACTCCACCAGGTCCCCGGCTCTGCACTCGCTCTGCAGGTGGTCGCAGGTCTGCGGGGGCGCCTCCACAGACCTGGGGCCCCGCTCGTACACGCACTCGTCGCGGTAGTACACCGCGCACACCAACTCGTTCCCCCCGTCGTAGCGGCCCCCCTCGTCCTCCTTCTCCAGGTCGTCGTCCTGCTCATCATCGTTGGAGAAGATGTAGGACACGCCGATCCGGGGACAGTCCTCCTCCGGCTCGTATCCGTGCGGGTCCGCAGTGGGAACTTCACTGTAACTCAAACGGGTCAGTTTTTCCACTTGGTTTCCCATTAACACTTGTTTTACCCACTTTTTTGCTCCCTTTATCCTTTCGACACGAAGTAGGAACAGAGAGCGGGGAGCAAAACAACAAGAAAAACAAAAAACAACAGCATGTAAGTTCGTTACCAAGGCGACGCGGACTTCAACACCACAGACAAGTAGAACATGTTGCTCTCCGTGCGCCCTCGAAACGCAAGTTTATCCCGAATATTTCGACTTTCTTCCTCTCTGTTTCTCTGCCCGGCTCAGGCGACACTCATGGCAGGACTGTGTGAACAGGTGTGCTCCACCTGTTCGCTTCCTGGAGTCAAAACGACAGGGAAAGAAGGCAGATATGCTACAAACTCGCCAAAATGCACGAACGGTCTATAGTCTGCCTTCGAGTCCGTGTTTCCCAGAAAAAGTTGAAGGATGAAGTGGTTCGGGGTGGATTTGATCCCTCTTTCGCCGGAAAACGACTTTCTCCAGACGTCTGGGTGTTTGTGCCGAGTGCTGTGTCCTCACCGGGCTAAATATCCGCACAGCGCGTCTCTCTTAAAGGGACAGGGCTCCGGTTACGTCGCCCTCCATCAACTACTCAGCCTGTGACAACCTACTGCATTCATCATTTCTGTCGCTTAAATGTTACATATCATGACACGTTTTCTGTGTAAGCACTGTTTTTACTCCGCAGTGTATGCAAAGTAAGCTCTTGCACATTTTGGTGCAACATATACAGTTTTGGGGGACAAAATATTATTGTGTCCAAAGTGCAGTTTATCTGGTGCACTATTACTGTTTTTGAGGACAGGCCAGTGAGATATATATATATATATATATATATATATCCAACGTGTACATACATACATATATATATATATTACTTGTATGATGTACTTTATATATACTATACTATACTGTTGTTATACTGTTTTGTATAGCTGTTATTCTATTGTGTTTGCTGCTCTTGCATTTGGACTGTCCATTTTCTGCCATTAAAATGCAAATTTCCCTATAAACTAATAAAGCTTGGTCTTACCTCATCTCATATTATTTTGTGATGTCACAAAAAGTAAAACACATTTGCATATATATATGGCCTATGCAGCATACATCAGCTTGTGTTTGTGTGATGAAGAATGGTTTTAGCCAGGGCAGCAAGTCATAAAGAGGTCATTCATACAGTGTGGGAAGAAGAGTTAGTGCAGGTCAGTTGACCACACACACATCCACACACCAAGGACTGATGGGTGCAACTGTTCATTTTCTCAGTATTTCTATTTGTATTGTATCATGTACTGTCTTTTATAGTGTGCTGTTATATTGTGTCATTTGTGTTCTGTTGGTTATGCTGTTTCGACTGTGCTGCTGTAACACTGCATATTTCCCACCCGTGGGACCAATAAAGGGTTATCTTGTCTTACATGTATCAGGGCTTGAGGCAAAAAACATTTTATGTGTAAGCACTGTTTTACTCCCCAGTCGGTGCATTTAAATGACGCACTTGGTTTTGCAGTGTCACAAAAATCAATGCATTTGTCTATATTTGCCTATTATCCACAGAACAGCTTATGCTGAAGTTATGGCGAACCTTTTAGCCAAGCCAGCCATCAGAACTGAAGTGATTTACATATATCGGTCTTAAAGGCACAGTAACAGCCCCCCTTTAATTATCAGGGATAAAATTAGTCATGTTAAACAAATGATGATAAAGTTATAAGATAAAGTTGGATAAAATGAATATTGGATAGGCAATTTAAAAAGATGATTACCACAAGTGTAGCTTTAAATGACTTCTGCGGATAGTGGACAGTATAAAAATATTTTTAAAAACGTTTAGTATACATACTATATACATACTACACTATATATATGTTGCCTAACCTTAAAATGTCGGTTGGGTGGTCGGGGAGGTTGGGGGGCATTGTGGTGGCAAACTAAAGTATTTACTGCCCCATTTGCCTCCCTTCCTAAACGTTCTGCATAACAACAAGCAAGCGAAGTGACTGACAGTGGTGAAACGGTTCACTGTAGATATCTGAACGATAATGATAAGTCAAGTCATGGCAACTAGGTTTTTATTGTCATTTCGACCACATGCACACAGTACACCTTGATACAAAACAACGTGCCTCCAGGACCCACACAAGAGCAAAACAGAACAGAACAGAACAGAACAAAACCACAAGTGCAGCCTTGACTAAAACAAGTTCCAGATGGAGATGAACCATTACCCCATTGATTTAGTCCAGGAATATTTCTAATTCACATCCGAGAAACTGGTCGCCTGTGTCTCGTCATGTTACAGTAGCTGGATCTTCTGGAAGTTTCCTAATATCTGTGTGTTACTGTTCAGTTCACACAAAGCTGAGATTCGCTGCAGATGCTGAAATGCAACCCTGTGATCCAAAGACAGTTGCTGTAAATCCAGCTGTCACTCGCAACACTGTTCTTGGAAAACAGGCTAGAGTGGTTCCATTCTCCCTGTAAATGCTGTATATTTGTGTTCTAATTATCCTCACACACCCAAAACCGCACCCCGGCTCTCCATTACCAGCCTGTTAGCAAGGCTAGCCCTAGGGTGTGGTGCAATTTACACAGGTGCGCGTTTTAAAACGCTGTTTTTATATGTAAATTTTCACGAGTTTACACACATCAGATGCACATAAAAGGATGCAAGATCTTGTTGGACAGGTTATAACCCCTGCCACCACACCTGGGACATGTTCTCTGTATTCCTGACCCCCTACCCTCCACCACACAGCAGAAACCCCACACAGAAGCTTCTCTCTTCCCGTGTCCAGGCGTGTTCTCCAGTTTTTAAGAAACGTCCCTTAACAGCTGGCCAGAGAGTGCGCTGTGTGTTTGTTTACCACAGCTAAAGGACCTGCACTGAGGGGTCTGTCAGTTGCTGCAAGGCATCTCTTCTGCTGCTCATTATCATGCAGAGCAGTCACATCTGTATTCCAGAATGTGTTTGATTTGACTGCTGTTCAGTGGTCTCTGCATTAGAAAACCCTTACTTTGTGCTGCTGCCTTGCTGCTACACAGCCCATCTATTAAAGAGACAATTTCTAGCCCTGTATCAGTGGTCAGTAACACTGACGTGTGAAAGGTCACCGATATCTCCTACCCTTTTGCCTTGTCTGTGTCACTGCTGCGCTGAGAATGGTTGATCAGATAATACGCAATTATTCAGTCGTAGTCCAGTGGACAGAAACTGATTATTTATGCACGAGGATGATGGATTGGGCCTGAGAACACTGGCTGCACATCTATGGCAAAAAGGTGAAGTGAGCAAATGCTCTGTGTTTTGTGCTTGAGGGTAGAGCGAAGAAGTACAGCGTATACCAAAATTCACAGAGCAATCCACAGAGCCATCTACGAACAGTGTTTCTGTCACGGTCTGCAAGATTACTCTTTCTTTATTAAAGTTTGGTTGGAAACAACAGGGTTAAATTCTTGAAACGGCCAACAGGCAATTATTCAGTCAGGTTAGTCCTTTAGGCGCCGGGCAGTGTTGTGCCATGTCAACTTAATTCGGAAGAGGGACAGGAATCAACCCGAAACATGGGGGGGCAGTTTTGGGAACCCATCCCTACAGGCGACTGTTTTGATGCTTTGCTGTCTAATCAGTCAGTGGCTTATTGTGATGACATTTACGGGATTTAGCAGACGCTTCAAAGCGACTTCCAGGGGATGGTCTCCCTGGAGCAACTTGGGTCTTGCTCAGGAACCCAGTGGTGGTTTGCTGAAGGTAGGATTCAAACCCATGAGCTCTTGGTCCTGAGGCAGGTATCCTACCCACTAGGCCTACATCTACATCTATGGCATTTATCAGACGCTTTTATCCAAAGCAACTTCCATTACCTAACTACAGGGGGCAGTCTCTCCCTGGAGCAACTTAGGGTTAAGGGTCTTGCTCAGGAACCCAGTGGTGGTTTGCTGAAGGTAGGATTTGAACCCATGACCTCTTGGTCTACAGAGGATCCTACCCACTATGCCACCACCAGGCCAGGCCCCACCATCCTGCCACCAAACTCCGTTTGAGATCTCTCAATCCGGGCCTGACTGGGTGCCACCTGAGGAGGCAGCATTTGTAACGTTTCAGACACAGTCCAGACCCTTTCAAAGTCGCAGTGGTGGCGTAGTGGGTAGGATACTTGCCTCTAGACCAAGAGGTCACGGGTTCGAATCCTGTCTTCAGCAAAAACCATCACTGGGTCCCTGAGCAAGACCCTTAACCCCAAGTTGCTCCAGGGAGAGACTGCCCCCTGTAGGTAGGGAATGGAAGTCGCTTTGGATAAAAGCGTCTGATAAATGCGGTAAATGTAAGATGCATCACTGAGTGTGTTTATATGCACATGTTGTAGGATCAGATGGTGGGGATGGAGTGTTAATCACAGGGCAGAGCACTGCATTTTTAAGAACAGACATTTGAAAGGCAGTTACTGTAGAGAAATGCATCATGGAACCAGGGGTCGCAACGTCTACAGCACAAACATGTCCATGTCCCTATATTTGACTATCCAAACACACAAGCGGACCTACACGCGTTTTTACGTGTTTTTGTATGTTGACAATGCTAATTAATTGTGGAAAATTTGAACAAAACCAAAAGACAAGAAAAGACCAAAACTATAGGAAAACAATAAATGGGGCATCCTGCAGCATGTTCTGGGCCATGTCATGCAGGCAGCTTTTAGAGGCGTTAAAACTCTTTAGATGTCCGGTTCCACTCGACACCATTGCGAAAGTGGTGAATCTGAAAATAAAAAACAGCACTTGGGTACTAGTTCCCTACCAACCGCATGATCATCGGGAGCTCAGTGCTGTGACATTTTCTCCAGCAGTGGGTTTAAAAAGAACCATTTAAATGACGCACTTGGTTTTGCAGTGTCACTAAAATCAATGCATTTGTCTATATTTGCCTATTATCCACAGAACAGCTTAAGCTGAAGTTATGACGAACCTTTTAGCCCGCAGAAGTGATTTACATATATCGGTCTTAATGGCACAGTAACAGCCCCCTTTAATTATCAGGGATAAAATTTGTCATGTAAAACAAATGATGATAAAGTTATAAGATAAAGTTGGATAAAATGAATATTGGATAGGCAATTTAAAAAGATGATTACCACAAGTGTAGCTGTAAATGACTTCTGCGGATAATGGACAGTATAAAAATATTTTTAAAAACGTTTAGTATACATACTATATACATACTACACTATATATACGTTGCCTGTCGGTTGCGTGGTCGGGGAGGTTGGGGGCATTGTGGTGGCAAACTAAAGTTTTTACTGCCCCATTTGCCTGCCTTTGTAATGAATACGGGAAAGAATCCAAAAATGCAAAGTAAGGCAAAACAATTTTAATAATCAAAAAAGGTCCGCAGGGCAAAAAGGGGAAAAACCAAAGTCCAAAGCCAATATTCAAAAACCAGATAATCCAACACGATAAACAGAGTCCGTAGAGCAGCAAGGGAAGTCCAGAAAACAGCAGGGGGTCGGCAACAGGAAACAAAGATCATGAAAGCAGGCTTGGTAACTCACAAAGGCAGTATACTTCACACTGTGACCTAGTCAACACTGACTATATGTAAGTCCTGGCCCTTAGTATCCTCCTGAGACCTGGGCTTTTGTTTGGTGTGCAATTTTTATTAAACATTCCGCAGATATTGCGGCCATCTTGTTCACTTACTGTTTTGTGTATAGTGCTTATCTGACCACTAGATGGCAGAACAAATGTCCCTGTATAAGTACATCAGGTCTAAGTTAAGCAAAATGACATATTATGGAGCAGGGAAGCCAAAAGGTAATGTCCTCATATGAGGACATAGGGTCTCAGGAGGGTATTCAGGTGAAGCTGATCTCCTTCTAATTGGCTTGGTGGAAGTCCTGGAGTGAGGATCAGGACTGGGTTGGTCTCCTTCAGCTCCTAAGCTAGGCCTTACACCCTTCCTAAACGTTCTGCATAATTCAGTTGTTAACAAGCAAGCAAAGTGATTGACAGTGGTGGAACAGTTCACTGTAGAGATATCTGTACGATAATGATAAGTCAAGTCAAAGCAACTAGGTTTTTATTGTCATTTCGACCATATGCACACAGTACACAGTGCTGTGACATTTTCTCCAGCAGTGGGTTCAAAAAGAACCGTCGCCGTTTTCTTTTCTTTCATTTTTTCGGTGACTATTCTCCCACTGACTAAACGGGGGAATTTCAACTACCTGACATTTCAGCAGCCGTCCAGCTCAGCTGCAGGAATCCCTCAAAGTGCTAGAGCTTTACAAAGAGCTCCTCCGCTCCCCAAGAAACCTCTGAGAGCACTCTGGCTGGTCTTGTCAGAGTGGCATTTTGAACAGTCTGCATGTGATGTTATGTTAAGGCTGCTGGATCTGTCCAGAGTGTGGAAGAATGCAGCTAAGACTACACAGAGTTTGGGGATGAAATTCACATGAGCGAAGTGACATTTAAGACAGCTTTGATAATGAATTGAGGGGGGGGGGATGCGTGCACACACACACACACACTGCATAACAAACTGCCACCATGAATAAACAAAATAAGGGAAAATGTGCCACAGAGTACTTTTTGTTTCCAGTGGGCACACTCTGGTTACCTCAGAAGAATTTTAAGCAGCTAATAGTAAGCCCCTTAACCCTCCTATCCCTCTGTTAGGGTCCCATAGGCTACTGCTCTCCATCAAAGGTGGATTATGCCTAGAAGTGCTTGGCGCATATCTTTTTGTGTCCTGCCAGAGAAGCGTCTCCATGTAAAACCCACCAATAGCACAGCGGGGGACACGAACGTCAAAGATGACTTGTCGGCTTATCTGAGGTTTCCTGGGGTTATCATTGTAATGACATTTCCAGACCTGGTACCAGGCCGCCCTTTCCCTTTCAGTTTTTCTTGTTTAAGGGAATAATTTAGCAAGAAATCCAATTTAGACAAAATTATCTCCCATACACTTTATCGGCAAAGACATGTAGCTTTATGCTGGAGCTGTGATGGAGTAGACTTGTGTGTGTGGACACAATTTGATTGTTACTGGGAGCCGTAAAAAGTTAATGATTCATCACACAATTGTTCTTCTCTAGTTTTATTATTATTGTTATAATTATTTCATTATTACACCTGTTTCAGAGCTGCTTCTACTCCTAGCTCATATTGAATTTTTTGTGATTTAAGTGCCTCTGTAATGTTTAGGGAAAGAGAGTGGAGCGTCAAGTCACATTAAAAAGCAACAAATAAATCTTAAGGACACACAGCATCCTCAAAACAGACTGCAAGACACGTATTAGATTATTAGGCACTTATTAGAGTGTTGCTAAGTGATTGCTATGGTGTAGGAGGTGGTTGCTAAGTAGTTTCTAGGCAGTTGCTATGGTGTAGAGGGTGGTTGCTATGGAGTTTCTAGGTGGTTGCTATTGCATTGTGGTGCTGAGGTGTAGGTCAATTCAATTTTTTTTATATTTTTACAACCAAGTTGTCACAAAGCAGCGTTACAGAGTCCAAGTCTGAGCCCCTAGTGAGTAAACCAAAGGCAACAGAGGCGAGGAAAAACACCCTCAGCTGAAGGAAGAAACCTTGGTAGGAACCAAGACTCAAAAGGGGAACCCATCCTCCTCCGGTCGACCCAGAGAGAAAAAAAAGAGGATACATGGGGATGAGGATAAAAAAGAGGATATGGGGATAAATAACAATGAACAAGATTATTGATGAACAAGATTATTGACAGATAGGCCCTCTACGGCTAACCCAGAGGGACCATTAAGTGTTCATAAATGTAAATTTGTTGGAAGTGAAACTGAGTCTGAAGTCCATAAACAGGATCAGGAGCAACAATCTCTGCTGGAGCTTTAAGCAGCAGTTGCCCCTGATTGGAGTAGAGCACATGTGGAGTTGCTGCAGTAACCAGTCCAGGGCATTTTGGCACAGGGGCCCAGCAATTGCAGGTGATGACCTGGGGTTCCATGGTGATCAGTCAGGCTAGAGAAGTGTGCTGCAGTTCCCCTCAGACAGAAAACAGAGACGAGAGTTAGTTCTGTTTAAATGTACAGAGAATTATTTATATCTGTGAGGAGTGCAAGTTAAGACTCCCGTGTATCTTGCCAGAGCAGCCTAGCTAGAAAGGGCAGAACCAAGAGGGCATGAGAGACACCGGCATACCTCCTGTTAATTGAAATAGCATTCCAGAGCTTTGGGGCTATATATGAGAACGCTCTTGCCCCTGCTGAAGTTTTCATAACTTTAGGGACAAGTAAGTAGTTAGCACCGTGAGATCTGAGTGATCTCGGAGGTTCATAGTAAGAGTACGTTCACAGAGGTATTCAGGGGCGAGACCGTTCAAGACTTTATATGTCATTAGTAGAATTTTGTATTTAGTATAAAATTTGATAGGAAGCCAATGAAGTCTTGACAATATTGGGCGAATGTGGTCAAGTTTCCTGGTTCTAGTGAGAACTCTAGCTGCCACATTCTGACCTAGTTGACGCATATGTAGATTTTGCATCATGGAAAGTCCCCAATCTTATTTAATCTAAGTATATCATCTGGGTTGGCAGAGATATAAAGGTGTGTATAGTCTGCATATTCCATGTTTGCGGATAATCATCCCTAATGGCAGCATGTACAAAGTAATTAAAAGAGGTCCTAATACAGAACCTTGTGGGACACCATATTTTACTTTGGTGGGTGCTGAGGATTCCCTGTTAACTCTTACAAACATAGCAGTTGTTCAGGTATGATCTAAACCAGGATAAGACACTTCCAGTGACTGTTTAGTGTAATAGAGTGGTCAATCATGTCAAATGCAACACAGTCTAGTGTGGATCGAAGAGAGTTCTCGAAGCATTCAGTTAGATTATCTAGGTCTGCTGGACAACATGGAGTGTCAAATGGGGTTGATATTTCTGGGAGGTTTTCAATAAAACTAGTAGCTGTGGCCAATGTAATTGCACAGCTAATACAAAAGTGAGGGGATGTGCTTAAATTATGATGAAGATGAAGTTCGTATGTAATAAGGTAGTGATCTGAGATTACTGTGGTCCGAGGAAGAATAGCTATGTTATCAACACTGACACCACGAGTCAAGATGAAGTCAAGTGTGTGGCCACAGCAGTGTGTAGGACCTGCTGCATGTTAAGTAAAAGCAGATATGCAGAGTTTCTAGGTGGTTTATCTGAACGTTTCTCCTGGATTTTCTCTCTAGTTAAGGCCCTGCCATGTGTTCTTACCATTCTGAACACATATCCCCCATTCTCCAAAAACTTCAATGGCTACCCATATCTCACCGAATTCAGTTAAAGCTACTTCTCATTACCTTTAAAGCTCTCCATGGTTCTATGCCTCACTACCGCACTGAATTGCTTCACTCATATAATCCTACCTGATCTTTATGTTCGTCTGGTACTGGCTTGCCTAATGTCCCCAGATACCCTAGATCTTTTAGTGTCAACTATGCCGCGCCCCCCGCACCCCCCACCCCCCGCTCCAGGAGGCTTTGCAATGTTTCCTCTTTTGCTTCCTTTTAAATCAAACTAAAACTTACCTCTTATTCAGGGTTATGCCTCTTCTTCTATGCCTCTCTTGAGTCTATTTGTTCTTTGCTGCAAAGGTAATCTGTGCTGTTGTAATTTTCCCATTTTAGTCTAATACTGTGTGTTAAACGCTATTTCTTGTTTTATGTCTGAATTACTTGTAAAGCTATCTTGAGCTTGAGAAAGGCACTAAATAAATAACAGTATCTTCTTCTTCTTCTTCTTCTAATTATTATTATTATTATTATTATTATTATTATTATTATTATTATTATTATGATTAAAAAAACAACATAAAACAATGGCTCACAATCAGAGTACTCATTACTATAATAACCTTCTGCGAGAGAGAATTATAACCCCTTCACCACCACCATAAAGAATTCTAACTTGTTACATTTCTTTAGAATGGAACGTTTCACTTCATTTCCCTCTGAATGGCGCTGTATACACTTTAAGCATTTAAAATGCAGAAAAAGTTCAGTCAATTTCTCCTTTGAGGCATGCATTATTATACAAATTGGTTATTTATGTTTCTATATATATTAGTTTTATATATTTTGTGACACTTCAAATCTAGAAAGCCTTATGAACATGGGCCCTGGACACTAGGCCTTTTTATGCTATGCTGCACTGACCTCTAGAGGACCATTACAAAGACGTTCAGAATCTACTCAAGAGAGTTTCATTTTTAAGAGTAAGCTTTAGAGACTTTTAGAAGGTCCACACAAACCATATATAAATGTTACCTGCAGACATGATTAGCTGATGGTCCTGAGCTAAATCATCCATTATCTGAGCAGCTTATACCAACCAGGGTCATAGGGTTGGGCGGTGGGTGTGCCAGACCCTTTCCCAGTGCTTATAGGACAGGAAAGATTGCCAGTCGATCACAGTGCAGACAAACAGACACTAGCAATTTAGCCGCTCCAACTCACCGGTGTCTTTGGACTATGGGAGGAAAATGGAGTACCCAGCAAAAATCCTGCAAAACATGCAAAAACCTGCACAGAAAGGGCCCAGGACCTTCTAGCAAGAAGGTTCTGGGCCCTTTCT
>JBBPDE010000006.1:2693153-2705482 GCA_037974605.1 Nannopetersius ansorgii
AAGACCTCGCGCTTACAGGACAGAACTGGCCACATTTGGAAAGTTGCTAAGGTTTGTCCAAAAGTCGCTAGATTTGTTGCTAGGCGCTTTTTTGAAAGAAAGTCGTGAGGGGGTCTGAAAAGTCGCTAAATCCAGCAACAAAGTCGCTAAGTTGGCAACACTGCCTGTATGTGTGTGTGTGTGTGTATATGTGTGTGTATCTACCGTGCTCTTATATTTATATTATATTCTTATATTTACTTATATATATTTGCTTATATATCCACACTGTAACCCCTCTGTTTTACGCAGATCAGCATTCGGATTCAGTCTAACGCCGATTTCTTCTGAGAACCGAACTGTATTAACGCCACTAGTCCAGCGGTGGTGGTAATACACTAAAAGTTACGAAAAGAAGAAGAAGCTGCTGCAGATTTTCAACAGTTATCCCAGTTTATTCAGTATTAGTAAGCTGTGCTCTGTCTAAACATGTGGGTAGAGAGAGTTATTTCAATCTTTCTTTTGTGAACGAGTCTTTGCACACTTCTAATGCTAACCGCTAATGCTAACTTTTGTTTAAGCATTAAAAAAATGTTAGCATTAGCTGATTTATTTATTCGCCTTCAGATTATTTACTTACCTTTACTTTTTCTTTAAGGGTAATGCATGAAACTGAGTTTTAAATGAAATTAAAGTGTTCTGGGAGCAGATTTATTTAGGGTTTACACTATAAAAATAGGCATTAGGCATTTTTTCACTATATGCAGTTGTTGTTGGAACGTAACTCCTGCGAAAAAGCATATATATATATATATTTATTTATTTTACAACACAGATGTCCATATTTATATTTCTAGATTGTATGGTGTATGTTTTATACTGTACTGTTGATATAGTATTTTATTCTATTTTATTGTTTTCTTAATTTTTCCTATTCTTAACTTACTGCACTGTTCAATTTCTGCTGTGAAAAGGCACATTTACCCCTTGTGGGGGTAGTTGTGGAACTAATAAATGTTTATCTTATCTTAACAGAGCTGTGTAATCTGCGCTAGAACACAATTCACCTTCATTAACTGATGAAAAAACTGAATGACAAGGCAAATGTGAACAAATTGTTTTACCATTATAACATAGAGTATGATGTAGGAAAAGTTGCAGGGACTCACAAAAATGATGAACACATTAGAAACTTGTATTTAAAACTCCCACGTTTCTTCTATTCATTTACTGATCAAATAAATCGCTCTTTGTTGTCTACAGTCGTTAGTTAGTGATTTGACCCTGTTTAACAGTAACAGTGAACAGTGAACTTCACATCCAAGCCAGGCATGATCAAACACCTTCATGACTAGATCAGTCTTATCCACTTAAAAAGCAAGGCTTGATCAATTCAAAAACCCTGCATTTCACAAAAGAACCTTGGCCTCCTGAACACTTCATTCCGTGATAAGTGAAATATCACAGACAGGCTGCATTTTTTCCCCTAATAACTTGACCCACTTCCACTGCAGTCAGGGCAACACAAATTTGGCCATTATATAACTGGCAAAGATAAAACTCCCCCTTGTTTCTCCTCCTTTATAGTTCATCGGGGAGAATCCAAGGCTGAGTCATGTTCATATTTTTAATCTGTAATTATGGGTTTTCCTTGGTCCACTGCATTTAATCCATTCACCCAAATAAAGCAGCAGGCAGCCAGGAACACAGCGACCGGGGAACACTGTGTAGGGACAGTATCTTGCTTAAGGGTATCTCAGTGGTGCCACTAGCAGCCCTTGCGTTCAAACCCACAACCTTCTAACTGCAGGGACAACTCATTAACACAAGTCCACCAGCTCTCTCTCTGTGTTCCTGTAGGGAAGGGGTGTCCGTAGTTTATGCAAGTATTTATGCAATTCATGCTGGGTATTGTACACCGATGAACAAACTAAACTGAATTCCTTTAAATCCACAAGACTAATGGAGGCAGTACAGCACAGCGTGAGGAATAACATAAAAATGCTTTGAAAATATAGTTTTGAAAATATGCGCTACGGGTGGGCCTGGATCCCCCTTCGGATTCTTTTGTGAAGTGGACTGAAGAATCAGTGTGAGGAAAACGAGTAACAAAACTTAGTAGACAGTTTGGTTTGAACCTGTGAACTTCTTGTTCCTCAGTGTTTTACCCTTTAGTCTACTACCACACCCTTTAAAACACATCCCTTTAAAGATATTCAATCTTTGATCTTAAATGACAAATCTTCCTCAGGGTCTGGTACTCCAGAAGGCCCTGAGGAGCAGGTGATGATGTTTCCAGCGTGGTGTTGCAATAGTGCAGTAGATGGTAAACAAAGCCACGTGCTGGAGAGGGCGGAGCCGAGCGCGCTTCCGGCTCCTCGGCCTGAGAGTATAAATATCCCCCGCGAGCATCTCTCAGTTTAGAGCTGCATCACAGATTAATCACAAGTCAGAAGATTCCAGAGCTTTCTCGGGTGTCTTTTGAGCCGTTAAAGCCCCCCCCAGGATGCCCTTTCTCGGACAGGACTGGCGTTCGCCCGGCCAAAACTGGGTTAAAACCGAGGACGGCTGGAAAAAAACGACGAAAGACGAAAACGAGACGAATAACAACTTCTCCGAACGGTCAGTCCTAAACGCCTCAGCTGTAATGTCCGTGTGAGAAGAAAAAAAATGCTGTAACCCTCCGTGGACAGCACAACAAGGCTCAAACTCAAAATAAAGCCAAGCCAAGCTTTATTGGGTTTTTTTTTTCGTTCCACCTTAAACGGTGAGGCACTTCAACTACGCTACTTAAGGTGGAACAGATGATAAACAGTGTAAAGAAGAAAGGAGAGCTAAAATGCCTCCAGCTCGTCACATAATTAAAGTTAATCCGGACAGAATGGTAAATTTTAGTCCTCGACCTCTAAAAACTGAAAGAAAAAAGCCCAGTAAGAAGCGAAAAGGATGCTGAGGGGGAAAACAACTGGATGTTGTGCCAGCAGGGTCTCATATTACAGCAGTAAATAGCCGCTCTGTGCTTTTGTTGTCCTACATCCACTGCTATTAATACATGTAAGAGTAATGGGATTACTGGTCATCTGCCTTTCCACTTTACTGTTTCCACAGTCCTGCCTGAAAATACGCACAGGAGCAGCATCAAGCATGTTTTTCCAGCATTTCGAACAATTTCCTGATTCCCTTTCCATGAATATATATATATATATATATATATATTTTGCCAGTGATGACTATTGTACTTGTGTTCGCTATGGAATTAAATGCTGGTGATGCAATGACCTGATCATGTCCACTTAACTCTTAGGCATGACAAGGAAGAGGACTACTATAAGGAGAATTTACTCCTCTCCATTAACTATGATGTGGCCACCAAGAAGCGGAAGAAGGACCTCCTGAACAACAACACAAAGATTCCTTGTAAGCCGTAGCACCACGTAGTGAGCCTGAATATGACTTGCCTTCGAGAAAATGTGTGGAATGTTTGTAATTTTTTATTGTTTTCTTCTCTAGATTTCTATAAAGACAAGTGGATTTATGTGCACAAAGGGAGCACCAAAGAGGTAATGATTCATATGATATGTCTTAAGGGGCTTATCAAGGAAAAGCAGTGTAGTAAAGTAGTGTTTAATGTCCTCAGTCCAGTTTAAGGGCTGAAGACCGGTTGGACAATGGTGGTGTTAAACTGAACCACACAAACATTTTAAGTGTACCTTTTAAATGATTTGGTAACCTGTTGCTGTGTCCATACAGCGCCATGGGTATTGTACACTGGGAGAAGCCTTCAACCGCTTGGACTTCTGCAGTGCTATCAAGGACACCAGGCGGTTTAATTATGTTGTGAGGGTAAGTTTCCTTTTATGCTACTCTACAGCCAGGAACGACATTCTCATTACAGCGGGTTACACCAAAACAGTGTGGTCTAGCAGGGGTTGAGTGTTGGACTGTGGTGTGTTTTAGTGTGCGGCTGCCCTTATCACTGCACTCCAGACAAGAGGGCCTCTGGAGGGGTTCCATCCCTGATGACCGCAGGCACTTAGTGTGTCTGAGTGTACGTATGTAGGTGTGCGCTTGTCATCGTCACTCTTCTGGGCTACATGGCTGTTCTAAACGGTTGCTTGTACTGGAGAATTTCAACGTTATCTATTTAATATCAGACTGATTATAAAATGAAAATGGGCTGTTTTGAAATGTCATTGTGGATCCATTATAAAACAATTATTCTAATTTCATTTGTGTTCAGTGCATAATAATTGTGAGCACAGAGACATACTCCCCAAGTAGCTACTAACAAATGAGAGCTCAGTTTCAAGCCGGAAAAGCGTTTGTATTGCCACGCTGTGACAGATTTGTCAGTTTGGCCTGATGCTAAAGGCAAAGGTCAGACAGGCTCAGAGTGGAGCAGTGCAGGACCAGTGTGAAGTGGAGGTCACTGTCAGACAGTGCACCCAGCTGGGCTCAGGGATGACAGCCGCAGCTTATGAAAGCAGACCGGAAAGTCAAGTGCTGATTGAGTGCTGATATTAGTAGCTTGAGTCTTGGCTGCTGTGATCAATGCTGTTTCTATGGTTGTCGGCTGAGTTTTATAAATTGTTGCATAGCTTTTCGCAGCTTTATTGTACCGGTTTTGCTGGTGTATTTTGTTTGTATTAATATAAAACATTAGTATACAATTGTTTTCAAATGTAGTGATGCTACATTTGTTGTTGTTGTTGTTGTTGTTGTCATTTAGCCCACCCTTGTGGTCAAGCAGTGTTTATTTATATACCAAGTGCTCCTTGACATTCATCTTTACTGCTAGTGTTTTCCTCTGTCCTAGAAACTGTGTTGACGTGGCGTTCAGGTTGGTCTCGGTGTGCTCGCTGGTCATCTAAATAGTGGAGGCAGCCAAGTGTGCTGCTGTTTTGGGGAGCTCACTTACAGGGATCAAATTTAAGTGGTAATGGAAAAACAGGCCCTTGAGACAGCAGGAGGGGGCTGATTTCATAAGCTTGACCACCATAAATGCACACTCATCCTCTGGTTCACCTGACCGTTCGTTTGATGGTTGCGTGACTCGCCCAGAGTACGTGTTGGCATTTAAAGTCTATAACAGAAGCTAAATGGTACCCCCAACACATTTGGTAACCTAATATTGTCTAATTAGGTCACGTTGTCCCAGAGAGCATCAGATAACTGTTCTTTAGAGAACGGTCATGGTAAATGAGGTGTGTAGTGTGAACAATTCAGGAACCTCCACTAATGGAAAGGATGTTGCAAGAACCCTTAAACTGCTTAAACTTTAGATGACATGAAGGTTCAGTGTAAAAAAAAAAAAAGGTGCATCAGTATATTTCGTTTTGGCAAAAACTGTGTTCAACGGACGTCATTCAACGCACCACTGTTCTTAAACATTAGTCCATCACAAGACACAATCCAAGCACCTTTTCTTGCCCCCCCCCCTTTTTTTTTGTCTGGAACTGCCCATACTTTGCTGTTTGTTTATATGAGCTCTTATCAGTCACTCACTGCTGCCCTCAAAAGATGCATATGTTAGAACCTATGACCTTTGTCGCACAAACCGTATTAGTAGGTGGTTTGAAATTCATTTTTGGACATGATACATATGTGTAACAAAGGAGTTGTGTCCTCTTAATATAACTTTATAGCTTCAAACCGTTTGTCTGTATACCATAGTTTTACTCAGACATTCGATACAGACCTGAACAGACTTGGTCTGTCTCTGAGAGTTTGTAACCCGCTAACCAGGTCATTCCACCCGAAGTTCATTCTTTATTCATGGTCTAACTAAAAAGGTCAATACTGTTGTTAAATGCAGCACAATCACTCTGTTAGTTAAAGGGAGCAGTTCATCTAGATGTTACTGTGTCTCAGGGCAGGCTTGGGTTCTGTAACATTTTAGCTTAACATATATTTAGGTGAACATAATTTTAATAAATCTGAAAATACCTTTTTGGCCAGATTCTGTTAGGACTGGTGGACCATGTATGAATTTGCAGTGTATGGAAACGGGGTGAACAGCCAATTGTATCACATGGCACCTAAAAAAAGGAGTCGGTGAAATTCTTTTGTCCTACCATGAGCCGCCTGAAGAGTTGACCAAATGTGCTGGAGGTGGTGGTGGTAGAAAGGGAGAGGGGACTTTTGGAAGAGCAGCTAAGTTCACATGCTTTCTGGTCAAGCAGGGGTTAGTGTTTGTTCCCTGGCTCTGCTATTCTTAGATACCAGGCATGCCATCCTACTCGAACGCGCTGCTGCTGCTCGCTGGAAACAACACAAAAATTGTTCCTCTGTTGACTCCGTTCCTCTGGCAGTTGCTCCTCTAAAAGTGTTCGTGTCCACATCGCTGAGGACCATCTGCCAGTTTTATGCCACCATTGGCCCAAAAATAGTCATTAGTGTGGTGTTTTTAAAAACAGGGGTGTGTTGACACAAAGTAAACACGTGTGATCGTAGCAATCGATTACACAAGTAACCTGGTAATGATCACTTTCGGTTCATGACCGCAAACGTTTCATTTTACTGAGGAATGTGAAAGTTGTACCACAAACATACATTCACTCTTGAGACTCTTGGTGTGGGGTTTTCTTTTTTCAATGATGTACAGAATAGTGCTAATAGCTCCCCTGTGGAACCAGACTGCTGAGAAGATTTTTAACTGAGAAGCCATGACTCTGCTGTTTTGTGCTAGAATGTGCTGGTAAAACTGTACTCTGAGAAGTAAACTGACACTTTTGCTAGCAGAAAATTGGCAAATGTAGCAAACACAAACTTTCAGTCTAATCACGGTATGCTGGTGAGATGCTTTTGATTTTTAAATAGTTTTTATTCATTTTTTTTTACAGCATTGTCCAATGTTAAACGAAGAAAGGCCTTAAGACTCTTACTTTTGATACTTGTGTGTGTGTTTGTCACTGTAATTCACTGAATGTTTTCACAAGTTACTGTAGTTTGAGTCAGTTATGGTTTAAAGTTTACTACGGTACGACTAACTGGTTTATTATGCCGCACTGACCAACACTGAACACTGGTTGTTTTGATTAGTAGCACAGTTCAACGCTGTGCAGCTTAGCCAGATGTAAACCAGCATGTTTGAGACTCTTGGACGGAGAGGAATAAGCACAACACGGCATAATTGATGTTGGAACAGAAAGTCTCGAGTCTGATGCCTGAAATCTATGGCTTGTGTTTTAGCTGCTGGAGCTGATTGCCAAGTCCCAGCTGCCATCGCTGAGCGGAGTGGCGCAGAAGAACTACATGAACATTCTGGAAAGAGTTGTGCAGAAAGGTGAGGGTGCTTACGGGCTGGGGAACTCCCAAACACCCACCCCCCCCCCCCCCCACCTTCTCTTTCTCACTCTCTCTGTTGCTCACTTTATCTCTCGTTCTCACTCTGTGTCTGACCAACATACACTCTGACACAATTTTGGACAGACGGGTCCTTTTATGGAAAGGACATTTTCATAATCACCTGCAGTGGAAAGAATGACGAGCCATTTCAGAGCAAACACAAACCTCAGGGGCATTGTAAACAAAGTTGGGCTTTTTTTTTTTTCTCCAACTAAACAAAAATGCTCCAGACGCTTAACGAGCCAAAGACCCTTCTTTACAGACGAGGATCACATGGTTTATTTTATATGGCACCTCTTGTCCCCCAACATTTCTATTCTCAGAGGAAAGACCATTTCTGCTGTATGTCCTTCAAGATCATATCTGCTAGCCACTATCAAAATATTTTCAAGTTTTTATGTAATAAAATGAATTTGGTTTTTTTGTTAATGCAGAAAAAACACGATCGGATCCCAGTTTATTATATTTGAGCTCGTTTTAAACACTTGTAATCTTCTGAACCTTTCCTCCGTTCTTCTGCTGTGTTTTTAGTTCTGGAGGATCAGCAGAATGTGAGGCCCATCAAGGAGCTGCTGCAGACTCTGTACGTGTCGCTGTGCAGTCTGGTGCAGGACATGGGCAAGTCAGTGCTGGTGGGAAACATCAATATCTGGGTGCACCGCATGGAAAACATTCTGCAGTGGCAGCAGCAGCTGGACAACATTCAAATCAACAGGGTAAGTCCGTAACATCCATTAAGGCCAGAGCATGTTGAACAAACATCAGCAAAGAATGTCTGCACAATGTACTGCACCTGTAGTGGATTGGGAGTCGCCAGAAAGTTAACACTTGTTTGTTTGGGTTCACACTTTTTTTTTTTATTGACACTAGTAATATTTAGGATATTTGGCAGATATCCAGACTGGCAGAATGTTGGGATGACCTATGGATCACTAGATGGGTGGCACATTTAATTGCATGTCTGCAGAGTTATACATTAGCATTAATGAAGCACCAAAAACTAACAGCACCACCTTGTGGTGAATCATAAGCCTGCTAAATGTGAGTGTGAGAGAGTAAAAGCCAGATCCATGAAGTGCATTGCATCTAAAAAAGCCCGTAAGGTGTGTGATGGTGATTAAAAAAGCCATATTAAATACACTTTTCTGTAGAGGATTTGTTGATTTATCTTCGCTGTTGTCATTTCAACAGTTGTTGCATGCATTTGTATTTACCACTGAGACATTAGAACAGTAACTGACCGATGAGGACATTTTTCCTTTTTTCTTTTTAAAGCCTACAAACACTGGGATGACCCTCCTAGACCTGCCAGTCAGTCTGCAGCTGAACATCATGCACCGCCTGTCAGATGGACGAGACCTGGTCAGTCTGGGCCAGGTGTGCCCCGACCTTGGTGTGTTGACTGAAGACCGGCTGTTGTGGAAGAACCTCTGTCAGTACCACTTCACAGAGCGACAGGTACCAGATTTCATTTTTTAAAATGGCGCTTCTTGTTCATAGTGAATGTTACTCAAAAGCCAAATGAGTTAAACCTAGTCTATTATGAGATGACATTATTTAACAGGAAAAGTTAAACTGAGGTAATAAAAAAAAAAGGATCTAATATTAATACCTAAAGCCCTGTCTTGAGATACCGTGCTTTAAAAAAATGAAACTCTGTTCGCTTATAGATCCGCAAGCGCCTCATCGCGTCCGACAAGGGGCACCTGGAATGGAAAAAAATGTACTTTAAGCTGTGCCGGTGCTACCCACACAAAGAGCAGTACAGCGACACCTTGCAGTTTTGCACACACTGCCACATCCTGTTCTGGAAGGTAATAAAGAAGCATTATTTTTAGTTCTGCACAAAATACTGCAGCATGAAAACACATCGGTAAATAAATCCTGTCTTAGTTAAAGTGTGATTTTACCGTTTTTTTCACTTTTTCTGTTTACGATTTTACATGGAAAGATTCCAAAGGCAGATTATTTTGTACAGTAAATAAAATAGAGGTGTTCCAGCCACTGGAAGGAAAGCTGAAACAATCATTCAGATATTTTGAAAACTGGTCGAAATTGATTTAAGGTAATATTGTGATCAAAATTATTTACCATTATTGGATTACATGAATACCACGATGGATCAAAACTCACAGATCAAAACATAACGTGGAAAAAAACACTGATTGCATCTGTGGCCGCGACAGGCCTCACTATCTGTGGGTTGGCCCTCCCCATCACTCAGTGTGATGCTAGCCAGCATAGGTTTCTGTTAGCATTCTCCTGCAAGTGTGTTGAGTCATCCAATGACGTTAGCATTAGCTGCAGTTCAAAAAGGTACAGTGGTGCTTCACTTGTCTCGGAGGAAGCATATGCTAGCATGATCTCATGTGTTTGGGATCCTTAATAGCTGGTGAAATTGAGGAGAAAACTAGAAGAAAAAAGGTTCATTATTGAAATGCTGTTGCCATCATTTGTATAATAGCAAATTAGGGGAGTTGGTGATTTTTGAGTTTTATTGAATTCCAAACCCTGAATCCAACCTGCTTTTTCCTCTCATCTCTTGCAGGATACAAACCACCCTTGCACAGCCAACAACCCAGAAAGCTGCACCATTTCTGTGTCCCCACAAGGTTTCATCAACCTCTTCAAGTTCTGACTTTTTTGGCTTTTACTTTATGTATATAGTGTATATAATGTCAAGAGTGCAATAGATCTCTGGATGGTTTAAAACAGTGGTTCTCAACCTTTTGCAAGCTGCCCCCCCCCCCCAAAACTGGTTCATAGTAACACCACCCCGTTAGGATGATTTGCAGTTGGGGCCCCAGTAACACCCAATACCCCCCCCCCCCCACCCCCGGGAGGATGATTTGTTTTTGTTATAATTAGTGCAAATCGGTGGCATTTGCATTTAATTCGCATTTGCGGGGTTTTTTATCTCCCATCCAGGAGACTACTCGCGCCCCACCGGTTGAGAACCACTGGTTTAAAACATCGTCTTGACTCCCTGTTTGGAGTTGGTAAATGAAAGGAAAAACCATTGACTTTTAATAGAAGTGAATGGGCGGTTGCTTCAGCTTCTATTGTAAGCGTGTCTTTGGGTTTTCCGCAATGAAGTATTCCTAGGTTTGGGAACGTGTGTCAGGGTGGGATGTTGCATCATGTTTTGGAGATTGTAAACAGGGACACAAACTATGAATGTTAAGGTTTAATGCTTGGATAGAACGAGAATGTAACTTAAGTCCAGTTCTGTATAAAAGACAAACATTTATTCTGTTGGGGATGAACATGTTTACTGAAAGTGAAAACACGCTTGGCTAAGCACAAGCAGTTTGCGTTAAAAGTTGCCCTTATGCTGCATATACTCTGAATGTCTTTCAACTGCAGTTGGTGACACATACCCTCCTGTTGGACTGTTTGTTTACGAACGCATGCTGGTGCTGCTATGAGAATGTGTGGCGTGTGGGTTCGTTTACCAAAGCTGTCTGTTAAAAGGGCGTGCAACACTTTTCAAAGTACCTTTTTTTTTTTCCACTTTTATACGTTTGATATTTTCAGTTTTGTGATTAAAATCTTGGTTTGGTAAATATAAAGCGAGCAAATACTTGACTGTTATGAGCTGCTGCAACACTAAAGCATGGAGAAATGTGCCTTAATATTTTCACCGACTGAGTACCAGACTCGACCGTGTAGGTCGTTGGCGGATTGCTAACGTATTCACATGTTGACCTGTGTATTGCTGAGCTATACAGTAATGATGTTGTTGATGTGGCGTGAATTGCAGATACTTTCATGGCCGCCTGCATGTTATTTCATACCAAAAAGCTTTTCTGTTTTTGATTTTGACCAGGACACCTGACCACACAGTACCTTCTGTTCAGTCTTCTGTGGTCGTGCAGACAATGTTACTTGTGAACAGCAAGCCGAGAGTCTTGATGGATGAAAAAAATAAATAAACCAAATCATTTTAAGGCTGCCTCGTGAGACTTCTTTACTGCCACCTGGTGGGCATGTTGATGCCATTGTTGGGTCTGGAATCAAAGTTGATCCATATACGCACACAAGCAAATGATTCATGATGATTTACAGAGCATGCCTTTAGGAAAGCTTTCAGGAGAGGCAACACCAGGAAGGCAACAGAACCAGACAGCTTTCCGAGTTAGACCCTGAGAGCCAGACCAGCTAGCACCGGTAATCAGAGCTTTCCAACCTCTCTCTGGCTCAGGCAGTGGGTTTCCATATGCATCAAACAGTCCATCATTGCTCCTGTCCGATGGAATAACAGCCTGCTTGTCTCCGTGATTGTCAGCCAGTAGCACTGACCTCAGAGAGACTCCACCTCCACTGCCCGTGACCCCATTGTGGTGGTCCTGATCTCTGATAACATCAAGAAGCCCTACCTGGGGGAGATTAGGATCCTGGAGAACTGGTCCTGGGAGAACAACTCCCTCCA
Source organism: Nannopetersius ansorgii (assembly GCA_037974605.1). Classification (NCBI taxonomy): domain Eukaryota; kingdom Metazoa; phylum Chordata; class Actinopteri; order Characiformes; family Alestidae; genus Nannopetersius; species Nannopetersius ansorgii. Next base: position 2,704,912 of record JBBPDE010000006.1, read on the forward strand.
GATTGTGGACTTCAGCACAAGGCAGGTGAGGAGCTACCAGCACCTTCACATCAGTGGAGAGAGTGGACAGTGTCCGATACCTGGGTGTATACATCTCGCGGAACCGGTCACGGTCTTGTCCAATCAAGTGGTGAAGAATCAGTGTCCCTTCAGACACTAGAGACTTCTATCTGCCATTGATGAACTTCTGTTCCTGCACCATCGAGAGCAAGATCAGCACCAAGCAGGACAGACGGGCTCTCCAAAGAGTGGTGCGTTCAGCTGAGCTCATCATCCATGCTGAGCTTCCTGACCTGAAGTCCATCTACAACAAGCGGTGCTGGACCAAAGTTAGGAAGATACCTCAGCCATCCCAACAATCAAGAATGATTTTGAAAAGTGTGGGGGGGCACTGCTATAATGGTTTTGGTGCCCATGTGTAGAACACACACACACACAATATAAACACGTTTTTCATGCTAACTTCATGCCCTTAACTTTCATCTTTGTGGACACAGTTTGGTGAAGAACCTTTTCTACTCCAGCAGGACTGTGTCCCAGAGCACAGAGCAGCTCCATAAAGACATGCTGG
>JBBPDE010000006.1:2779063-2790477 GCA_037974605.1 Nannopetersius ansorgii
TGACATGTCAGTCAAACGGCCTTATGGGCGGGCCTTGGCCAAAGAAAGCTGCTATGAATTCCAGACCTTCAGCCGTCAGTGTGAATCAGACCCAGGATCTTCCAGCAAACAGGAGACATTTGCCAGACATGCAGATTATGTGTGTACTGTCTGCCTGACATGCAAATAACATCTGACTAAGATCCATCTGGGCAGCAATATTCTGTTCAGTATCTGTCTGACTAGGAGATATTTGAAGTAGTTGTACTTGATGCTGTTCTTGAGGCTTTGAAAATATTGTTCTTGAAAAGTTCTGGCTTCTCAGGGGTTGCCTTTTCAAAGCACAGTTCAAAAAATGTTCAAAAGACCATTTTTAAATGTTAATTTTCTTAGATGGTGGTTAAACATGTAAGAATGTAACGACCATGAAAGTGTGGTTGTCCCTTTTCCCTGTAAAGGCTTGTAAATATGTATTAATTTTATTTGAAGGGACTTAGGTGTAAGGTCCCACAATGTCACATTCATATGATATCACATTGGTGCTAATTAGGGTTAGGATTAGGGTTAGGGTTAGGCCTAAATAACGTGGAATAATCCAATTATGATGATATGGCAGCTCAAGGTAAGAATTATGCAAGATGTAATGGAAGGAACCTTGACCTTGTGTGTCAAAGGTGGATAAATGGCATTTCTGTCATCAGAGCCTGCCCTTCGTGGGTGTAATAATGTCAGCTGCTGCCACAATGTCAGTTAATAACTCGTGTTGACTTTAAGGCCTGGTCCCTGGAAATCATAATGCAAATCTGATGAGGACTGTGGAAGATTCTGTGTAGTACATTATTTTAATACGCACAAAATTATTAGTAATAATTATCTCTTGAAAGGATGTTTCAGTGAAACGTCCCATTTACACAATTTTCCAGTTGCAGTCGGTCAGTCAAAGCGTGTCTGAAATCTACATTTTCCTTCATCAGTTTAGCGCCGGAACTATGACGCTAACACTGTTAGCACTATAAGGCAAAAGTCACCCAAATTTGTAAACGAATCTCCAAAACGTCTCTCAAGCCGCTCAAACCACAACTATTAAAATGGACATTTTACCTCCAAGCATCTGTAAACGTATCTGACATAATGAAACCTGTCTCTTCTTCCACAGGTTCCTTTGTGAATGGTCATCGCAACGGGTCAGGAGCTGAAACAGGACTGTTCCCAGGGAGCTGTAGGGCAGACAGGTCTCGCTGCACAGCTCAGACTAATAATGACGACAATGAATACTCAGGAGAAGGGCCTGTAAGAAAAAGGTGGGTTAATGGTGTGAAACCCTTTACTTTCACTTTTTATCCGTATTCAAGCTTGTTGGACCGAAGCAGAGGTGGGTATTACAGGTCCAAGAGGGTTTTTACTTTTGGGGCCTGGATTACCTACCTCTGGACCTGAGTTGGGTTCACATGTCTCATTCACATTCAGGCTTTAGGTCCCTACACTGTTATTCATCTTAACCATTATTACCTTAATGTTACGTCCCTTGTTTAAGTTATATTATGGGACTCTTATTTTGAAATGTGTAATGCCTTTAGTGTGTCTGGTGTCATGTTGTCACAGCTGACTGGTTTATATCCAAGTCATTTGTGTATTTAAGTTGCCATTGCCTCGGTCCACCATCTTGTATGTTCAGGTTTGTTTATGAAAGTACCAGGTTCTGTGTTTTGCTTTGTGTTTTGGCCCTCGTGCCTTTTTGAGTTCTTGTGTGTAAATAAAGTAAAAGTAAAATGGAATCCCGCATGTGCCATGTGGGCTGAGGTGTGCCTGTGAAGTGAGGTAAGCAGAACCCAGCAGTGGCATGAACCGGCGAGGGTGGGTCCGTTCTCCATTTCCGAGCTCCTGGGTGGATGGATCCAGCTCTGAGGACGAGGCACATTGGGATGCTTGGGCCAGCAGATCGGCAGAAGCGCCAACAATACTGTCACTGGTGGTATGCTGTGGCTCAACTGACCGATGGTGAGCTCCAGCTAGGGCTGGCTATTTGTCGAGGCGGGACTTCCGTGGCTTGGGGATGTAGGAGATGAGGTGGGTCTCTACACCCTCGTCTCCAGTCCACCGATCAGGTGCCCAAGAAGTCGCCGACTTCAGGCTCGACTTGCCACGTCAATCGACTTTAGTGCCGGTCTGTCAAACCTCCACGTCCACCATGAGCTCACATGCCCACAAACTGCGGAAGAAGGCTGCCCACATGCTGCCGGCTCCAAAACGCCCAGAGTCAGCGCTAATTGTTCTGCCCAAACCAGCTCCAAGGCTAGCCCCTAACCTGCACTGTGGACACGGACTCCTGTGCCTGCACAGAGCACACTGGCTTCCAGTCCTGCTCCTGTTCTGGGACCACGTTTCCTGCCATGGAGTGGGGGGCCATCAGGACTGGGGATTCCCCTGAGGGCACTCCTAGCCGTGGGACACAGAGGGGCATCTCCTACAGGGGTCGCCCTGGCCGCATCCACGGCCAGCAAGGGCAACGTCCATCAGGAGGCAGCCGCGTGGGGCCCACGGGGTCTGCTTTTGTCGCCGTCCACCCCGTCTCAGCCCCCCTTCTGCTCTTTTGTTTGGGCCTGGGGGACGGTTTGATGCCGTGGGGTTGGGAGGGGGATACTGTGATGTCTGCTAGAGGCCATCGCTAGGGGGTACAGTCAAGTCATATTATGGGACTCTTATTTTGAAATGTGTCAGGATTCACTGTGTCTGGTGTCATGTTGTAAGTCAGCTGTCTGTTTGCGCCTCCTTACCCATGCCCTATGTGATATTTGAACAAGATTCTGGAGTCTGTGGTCCACTGAGACCAGCAGGAAAACAACACACCAAAGCCCCAATGCCTTGCGCCCTATGATGTCTAGTCAGTCAGTGCTGTAGAAGGCATCATTATTATGAAGGTGCATGCAGATGTGTTCAAAACTGTTTGTTCTTACATTAACATTTGGTGTTACAGATCCAAAAATGTGAAAATATTGGTGAATGAATTTGTTGGAGTGGAATTTAGTAACACTAGTAATTTAATCATTTTGAATTTTTTTTTTCTTTTTTCTTGTCTATGTCATTGTTTACATTCTCCATGTGCGTTCATTTAAGTATCTTTATATTCTGCCTGAGTATGCAGGGCACCAGACAAAATTAAAAGGCATTGGAAAATATTTTTTAGGAGTCATAATTTCTGTCAAATGTTTATATAAATAAAAAAATAGTGTCATAGCACATTTTGTCTCCAGTGTAAAGAGTGTTAAAACAAAAGAAGAAATCACAACATGGGCTACATAGTGTTTCTCGTGCAGTTAATGTGTATTTTTCCTGTATTTTAGATGCAAATCGTTAGACCGCTGCTCTCGATAGAGATGTGTCGGTCGTGAACAAGTTGATTCTTTGAATAAAAGAACCGACTTGTTCAGTTCGTCGACAGCAGAGTAACTTTGACCACAGACAGAATGTTACTAGACGCTGCATGACCAGCTGCATCGTACGTCAACGCCGCCGCCATATTGCGAGAGGCTCTGCTGTGGAGTGAAGTAGTGGATAAAGATGCCTCAGACATGTTCTGCATGGAGCTGTACACTCCAAAACCGATCCCGAGGGATTACATTTCATAGGTAAGGCTGAACAATAGTTTTGAATATATTTGGCCGTTTTTAAATCTATTTTTAAATCCCATTTTATAAACCGTAATCTTGGCTAATCCAGACTAAGCTATCAGAACTATGCATTCCTGTGTTCAAGTCAGCCTCCAAACAACGTTGAGGCTAAACATAAGCACCATAATATGGGGTTTTATAGAGGCCAAATATAATAAAAACAATTGTTCAGCCTAACTAGTGTTCGTCATTCGATACATGTTGAAAAGCTGTCCTGTGATGTGTGCCGTGGTATTTTGGTAACAGGAGCTGAACCGGCATTACATGGTCAAAGCTACCGCTAGCTGTCATTAAAACGCAGCGGAGGTTTAGTAATTCCTGCTGAGGGGATAATGAAGATGGTTAAAGCAGCGGAGCGTGTTATCTGACAGTCAACATCAGGGTATCTCTGTCAGTGTGTCTCTGATCAGTTTGTCTGGGCCGCAGTTGGAACCATCCTTTTATGCTCTTGTCTTTAGCAGACAGAACCAGACAGAACACTTTTAAAGCACAGAGTGGCAACACCCAGGAAAACCTGTGTAAGACAGTTCTGTACCAAGGGTTTTAGATCCAGTCCTGTATATATTTAACACCGAGCCGCTAGAGTGATACCACAGTAACCGCACTGGGAACACCGGGAACGAGGCCCCTGTATGTTTATGCGTTTTGGAGGCAAAGGAACCGGATCTTCTTAGTGATTAGATCAAATGATCCGATTCAAAAGAGCAGAGGTGTGAAGAGTACCTGAAAACCATACTTGAGTAAAAGTACAGATACCTTACTGTACAAATGACTCCATTACAGTTTACAAGTCACCAATTCCAAAAAGACTTGAGTAAAAGTCTTAAAGTGTCCGATTTGAAAAGAGCTTAAGTATTTTACTCGGACTGAATATAGGGTCAAAGAACACCAAGAAATGTGAAAAACAAGAAACTGTTTATTTATGAGGTTTTATTTCCTAATATAGAAATGAAACTGAACCTCAATATTTCAAAACAGCACATTTAGGTAAATAGCAGCCAGTACCTTCAGTGCCCTGCAGATCGCCTCTTCCGCCCAAGAAATTAGCCGCGGCAGATAAAGAAGCCGATCACGATGTAGTGAGTAACGGCGAGAGTCCGTTCAGGTGTAGTGGAGTAAAGAGTTCATACTCAGTCAGAAATGGAGTTGAGTAGAGAGTTACTTATAATTTTGATACTTAGTACAAAGTATCCAAAAAAATACTTAAGTACAGTAACGAAGTCCATTTACTCAAATACTGTACACCATTTCAAAAGAGCCGAAATTCCCATAACTAATTATGTGATGTGTAGAAGGAATGTCAGGCTTGAGAGTGTTGAGCTCATCTTCAGAGACTTTTCTTTTACTTTGAATTCATCTTGGTTGTGAGGAATGCCTTTGGCGACTGAAATGAAAAAGATCAAATAAATAATCTAGTCGCATCGTCGACCATTTTAGTTTTGGTCTTAGCTCCGCCTTTGCCCTGCCTTGTTATCCTGTTCACCTGTGTCTTTCCTCTGTCTCCGCCCCTGCTCAGGTGTGTCCCAGTGTCTAGTGAGTATGAACTCCCTGTTCATAGCCGGGTTCTGTTATCTCTTGTTGTGAATGTGTTTTATTTATAGTCGCTTGTGTTTATGTATTTCTATTTTTGCAGTGTCTTTGCCTTTGGAAACCCTGGAATCCCTGGTTTATGTTTATGTTTGTGTTTTTTGTATTAAATGTTTGAGGATCTCGTGATTACATCCTGTCTCAGCCGTCACGCATTACACCAGAAGGTTGATCCTGAATGTGGAGTCAGGAGAGAGAATGTCCGCGCCGTATTCATTTCGGGTCAAAATTTCCGACCGGATTAAAGCTTTAATCAGTATAGATCTGCAGAGCTGCCGAGTCCCTGCATTCCGTTCCACCGATCACACACTCAACTATTTTACATTATAGCCACTCCAGCTCAAAGAGCTGCTCACAGCCTTTCATCTGCAGCTGAAGGTTAATGGAAGCCCAGGCTGGCCTGTGTGTTCACCAGAGAGAGAAGCAGGGGCCGCTCATGCTGCCGTCTCTGACTGAGCTCTGCTGCAGCTCTCTCTAAAGCCCTCCGTTGCTCATTAAGCAGAGCGGTGCCGGATAATTGCCTGAGTGCTGAGACTTTTTTTGCTGGGCTCGGAAATCTCCAACTCCCCCTCAGTGCCTCCGCAGCCAGATGATTAGGTCTGCAAGTGAGGAGTACATCATAGCCATTAGGAAAGGAGCTGCAGAAGCATGCACTTGCACACCTCGCTGCCTGTGTGTGCCCTGGTGCAATAATATTTGTGGCTTCCAGGAGTCTGCCCTCCACCGAAGAAAGGGCTTTGCTTATGTTATTCTTGCAAACCCATCACTCACACAAACCTACTCTCTTAGCAGTTTATCGGTTGACATAGCTGACAAAAGGCAGGGGCTTTTATCTAATAAAATGGACAAACATCGCGCTACATAGACAGACAGCATATAACAGTAGGACTGAACGATTTGGGGAATATCTTAAGTGCACTATTTCAGATCAGTATCGTGTTTTAAATGCAAATTAAATATTCCAGGCCTTTATTGCACCAAGAAGATCAGGACCTTCACCAACTCTGTGTTATTATTATATTTCCACAGATAAAGAGACCACACCTTGAAAAGTCTTGTTTTCTTTTTTAAATAATTAAGATAAATACTTACAATGTATTCAGCCAACCGCGGTTTAGCTCCACCCATTCATGCAGAAGGTATAAGGAGTGTTGCGGTCTGGCCTTGTTTTTGAATTAAGCACAATTCAGAGTAGCCAGTCAAAGCAGCGCTCACTTAAATATATTTGTTTTGAAGTAGAACAAAACCAAAAACAACTTCAGATCTAAAAGGGATAGATTTTAAATCATGATGGAATAATGAACTGTAGCGTAAATATGAATAATTCAGTAATAGAAGCTAGTATGTCTTTTTCAGATCAGTTTGAGCTTTGTTCACACTGCAGGACAAATCCAATTTGTTTCTTAAATCTGATTTTTAGACCTGAATACTCAGAATTCGAGTTATTCTGGTTTGTATGGTCAGATTGCAGTTGCTTTTATTCATATTCCCAATTTAGCTGCCATAGTAGCATCAAGTATGAGTATGCTGACCAGGAAGGGACCAAATGTATTGCATTTATAAGCGCTGATCTTTCCTTAACTATTGTAACTGAAGGCTAAAAGGCTTCAGATCTCTGCTGAAAGTGACTGTACAGCTGCAGTATAGTAAAGTGAGCATTAGTATAGTATAGTATAGCATAGCGTTAGCGTTAGCATGATGTTAGCATTAGTATAGCATTAGCATAGCGTTAACATTAGCATCACATTAGCATTAGCATAGCGTTAGCATTAACATCACATTAGCATAGCGTTAGCATTAGCATAGCGTTAACATTAGCATTACGATTGCGTTAACATTAACATAGCATTAGCATAGTGTTAGCATTAGCACTACGTTAGCATTAACATAGCATTAGCATAGCGTTAACATTAACATTACATTAGCATTATGTTAGCATTAGCATAGCATTAGCATAGCGTTAATATAGTGTTATCATTAGCATAGTGTTAGTATTAACATAGCATTACAGTGTGTCCCAATACTTTTGTCCACTTTGTTCAGTTTTCACATGTAAGTCATTGGGGGCGTGGCCTGAGGTCTCATATGAAATTTCATGAGGTTTGGTCTCTGTATGGACACTGAGAGTCTGTGATGAAAAATGAATCCAAGTCAATGGGGGGAAAAGGGATGAGCGAAAGACAAAGGAAAAAACGAGTGCAGGCCATCACACATTGTATTTTAATGTTGCAAGATCACAATGATCTTCAAATGACTAGATACAATAAGATAAAAAAAATAAAAATAAAATACACAGAGCGGCTAACAGCCTCAATTGAAGTAATTGCATCAGAATCAGAATCGTTTCTGGGTCCTGGAGGAGAATACGGGTGTGGTGTAGACACATGTACGCACAGATTTTACGGATTGTTGTTGTTTTATACTGTTGTGCTTAAGAAACACCGTCAACCGGAATCAAATTCCTTGTGTTCGGTCACATACTCGGCCAGTGAACGCGATTCTGATTCTGATTCAGATTCGATTCTGATTCTGATTCAGATTCGATTCTGATTCGGATTCAGATTCTGATTCAGATTCTGATTCAGATTCAATTCTGATTCTGATTCTGATTTGATTCTGATGCCGACTGGCTCTGTCTGACGGGCTCTGGGTCTAAAGTCCGCTGGACACTTGCTGTATCTGCTGGCTGCTGCTTGCGTGGATGTTTGCCGGCAGGCTGCTGAACTAAAAGCCCGAACAAACGGCAGCAGCATCGTATCAGGAAGTGTCTTGTGCGAAACTGGGCACTGGGTCAATTGACGCACGCAGCCGTTATAGGTATAGCCAGTTAGCCGCCGTTCTAGTGTTAAATTAATATTTATTTTCAAAAGCCACAGAGAGCTGCAACATAAGGATGAAAGAGCCGCAGGTTGTCGACCCCTGATATAGACGATACTACGATCTCTCTGATTTGGCAGATCGTCAGTACAGAGATTGTCTTCACAATCGCATATTGTCATATTGCCCATCCCTACATTAGACTACCATATTCATCAGAGAACACATTTTTATTGCTCCAGAGTCCAGTGGTGTCATGCTTTACACCACTCCAACTAACACTTGGCGTGGCACATGGTGCTCGTAGGCTTTTCATGAAGTTTCTGACCCACAGTTCTTGCGCTGATGTTTTTTCCAGAGGCAGTTTAACTGTGTGGTGAGTGATTTCATGTGCTACACACTTCAGCACTTGTTACTCTATTCATTATTCATAATACAGTTGATCAAAATGTCCCAAAGTAACTTGTGGCCACCTATTACAGAGCCACACTTAAAGTCACTGAGCTCTTCATTAGGACCTGTTGTACTGCTGGTGCCTGTCTTTGGAGTCCGCATGACTGTGTGCTACATGCCTTACACAGCATACGGGAAATGATAGAAAATACCAACATATCAATAACAAGGAGGAGGCCTGCTTTTAGGCAGATGTCCTTGATCTGCTGTAGTGCACATTTTGAACAGTTTATGGAGGGAAATAGGCTGATTCTTGAGGAAGAACAGACGCAACATCATGTTGAATGTGTAAGAACAGGCCTGCTGGTTGGAGGTTTCCTTTAGTGTACTGAAAAGTAAACATCTCCAGATGTTACAGACAGCTCATGCTGTAAGATCTGTGTTAATTACAACCCTTTTCTAAACATAAACTTTGATTTTAATGGTTTGTGAGAGGCAGGCTCATCAAAAACATTAGCTAATTATGCACGGCGGTTGAGGCAGAGGTTGGGTCAGGAGGGCTAGATTAAGTTTTGTGGTCATTCTTAGGGTATTTAGTTCTTTTGGACACAATGTAACAAGTGATCATGTACAGTAACAGATCTTGGTTGTATCCTTTGCAAGAGTGTTTAAATGCCTTGGTGCTTCGTGAAGGCGGTGATTCAAAGTTTTACATTTTCTACATAAAGGAATGTAAAGCTCTGGCAACTATTCACAAATGTCAATAAAATGTAGAAAAATAAAATGCTAATCCTCAATCCCACTTTTTCCTCTAGGCCAAGGCTGCAAGCACAGAGGAAATTTGCCCAATCTCAGCCAAGCTCTCCCAGTACAACTCCGGTTAAACTACTGGAGGCCATGCCACCTAGTCCCAGCCTTCCTCTCAGTGATCTCACCAAGTGCAAACCCAAAACAGAGGACTTCCTCACCTTCCTCTGTCTACGAGGTAAGTCAGTATTGGCCGGAGGAACTGATGCCTTACAACTATACTACACTATACTACACTGAACTATACTATACTACACTACACTATACTACACTAAACTACACTAAACTACACTATACTATACTACACTAAACTACTACACTACACTATACTACACTAAACTATACTATACTACACTAAACTACACTATACTACACTAAACTACACTATACTACACTAAACTACACTATACTACACTAAACTACACTATACTATACTACACTACACTATACTACACTACTACACTAAACTATACTTTACTTCACTACACTATACTACACTAAACTATACTATACTACACTATACTACACTAAACTACACTATACTACACTATACTATACTATACTACACTATACTACACTAAACTACACTATACTAAACTATACTATACTACACTATACTACACTAAACTACACTATACTACACTAAACTACACTGCACTATACTATACTAAACTACACTACATTATACTACTGTATACTACACTACAACACTATAATACACTACACTATAGTACACTATACTACACTATACTACACTACACTATACACTGCATCTACACCAACACTAATTGTTGTTCTTAAAAATACATTTTGTAATGAGTTAAAGCAGAGGATTTAAAGTAATTAATAAAAATAAGCATGCATTATTAAAAAGCTTATACTGAAAAAGCTAAATATGAAATGTCCCAGATTACATTATTGCTTGATTATAAGGTGTATTAAAAATATTTTAATGTATAATTTAAATTCTCAGAATAAATGATTAGAAAGATGTGGGTTCCATAGGATTTCAGCAGCCAGCAGTCATGGCCGGTTAGTTTGAGGTCCATAAGAGAAAATGTTGTTTAATATCAGTTTGACTCAGTTGGTGCAGACATCACTAACAACATTATTGAGCTGACATTATCAGATGTGCCTTATATCTGATGTGTATCTTTAAATACCCCTTCAAAACACAAAACTATGGCTAAGGATAACATGTTTGCCACTAATTCATGGCTGTTGATTGGAGTGCTTTGGTTCTGGCTGCCCTCCCAGCTGTGCGGAGCTGCCGTCTGGCAGCGTGCTGCTTAGTCCGGAGCCTCAGCGTCTAAATCTGTTGAACCTCAGTCCTCTCAGTCTCTTCAACCCCTGTTGTTGTGGCTTATCTGATATTCTAGTGGTAAAAGCACTGGAATGTCCTTCCTCTTAGGCACCCGGCCACTTCAGGCATTATGACCCACTATTCGCCCTGACGCAGCTAATGCCTCCCCTGTTTCAGAAGAATCTGGGTCAGACCCATCACCACTTGACTTCCCTGATTAAATGAATCCGAGACAGAACTGGAATCAAACCATGCAATTATGGATTGTTTGTCCTAACAAAACCTCTGCTTTGAAGGAAAAGGAGACGTGTTTAACAGGGCTGTCACCTCAATACCGCGATTCAGAAAGACTTAGGAATGGTTTGATGAAAAATCAATCTAATCATTTTCCACTGTCCACCTCAGAAGTAGTCATCCGGCCAGTACATGTCTAAAGGCCACATTCTCCTCTTTAGTTTCAAACCTCAGCTGCACAGTTACATTGCTAACAAATGGCAGAAGTCAATAGTCACCCTAATTATTATCAGCTGCTGTTTGTTAGCCTTTCAGCTGCTGAGAAGCACATTTCAAACGTCTGGGCTGATGGCTACAGTTGAGATTCATTTTTTTCTGATCTGTTCCTGCCTAATACTGTGTATGCACCAGAGATGGGGACTCAGGTCGCACTTAAGTCGCACAAACAAAGACTTGTGACTTGACTTAGGCTTCCCTCAGTGACTCGAGACTTGACTCGGACTCGGGGCTGTGACTCGTGAGTCAAAACTCGTAAACCGTGTTCGTTTAATGGAATTATTTATTTATATCTCGCACTCTTTCCAACGACCCGAAAACCGCTCACCTCGCCCCGGTGTCCCATTACT
>JBBPDE010000006.1:2887604-2898318 GCA_037974605.1 Nannopetersius ansorgii
TTCTGGCGGCTGGAGAATCGCCAGCAAATGTGAGTCCGTCACTTCCGCTAAGAGCTAAACGCTAGTGTTCCGTTTAGACCCACAGCAGTGCGCACTACAGAAGGCAATGCACAGTGCGCACTACGCACTAAACCTCAGTGCACTGACGGCAGTGCGCGATTTTGGACACACCCTAAGTCTGGCTAGAGAGCTCTTATTCTGCCAAAGCACATTCCAGGATTGTATCTACTCTTAAGTTCTCAATCATGATTGATGGTGCAAGATAACATCTAAGTGGGATTTAAAATCTTTAATTTAGACTTTATATCCCATTTAGATGTGTTATCAGTAATGATCAATGTCCAAATTTGTTTAATGATGCATAAAAATTATGTTTACAGCAGAAAACGGGCTGTTATGACTAACCCTAAAGGGGAGGAGAGAATACCCGCATAGACATCTTTGGAACCAATGATCGCGTACCTGGACTCTGACATCACCAGAGAAGAGAAGGACGGAGAGTGTATGTGAAGCACTGGCCTGGGACTAACCATGGAGTGCCAAAGTCAGACTGCTATGTTACTATTACTACTTGGGTGTTTTTTTTTGTTTGTTTGTTTGTTTTTTTAGAGAAAGGGCCCTTGTAAATATATTTTCCACAGATTTGTAAAGTTTTCTGAGGCTAAGAGTTTTGTTACATTTATAATACAGTAGGCGTCCCCAAGCCATTTTGCTTAACCCCTACAGCGGAATATTTAATCTTTTGTCGAGGGGACGGTAAGCCGAGTCACCTGCTGATAATTGTGGTCACGAAGGCACTTAATATTTCAAGTGGACTAAGAGAAGTGGAGAAGTGGTGCTCTTGAAAAAAAACCATCTCATTCCTGAAACGAGGTGAAATTACGGACTTTTCTTTGGACCATTGAAACATTGCTTGCAGTGTCATACTGTAACTTCAATGCCAAGGTTAGAGAGCCACACGGTGGGCAAAATTAAAACTGAAATCAATGCAGCGATGCACTAAACGTTCATTTTTGCAATATTACTATCGCAGCCGATTCATGCTGGCTGGCTTTTTCTGGTATTCAAGGCTAGATCCATTTCGGCGGCACCGCTGTGGCCTGCTTTCTGACAGCTCTATGTATTCTTTTGCCCTCCTGCCACTTCGCTAGTGTCATGTTCATACATGTATCAGGAATACTGTATTGCTATGAAGAATCATGCTTGCTCTTTCTTAAAAGGAAAAAAGTCTGCTGTAACTCAATAAAACACAACCAACTGAAAGGCCATACACACCCTGTGGGCGCTTCTTCCAACGCCACATTGCAGTGCGACGTTCAGAACTCCTGTTTATATCAACCTGTTTATATTCGTATAACAGACTCTGAATGAAGGGCTGTGGGCTGAACACGGTTTGATTTGCCAGAAATTTCCCTCCAGTCACCCAAAGAGGGAGCCAAGATTTGAGTACTGCACAGTAGAGCTTTGGAATATTTTGATTTCTGAATATTAAAATATTCTATAAGAAAATGATTGCATTTACATGTATATTGTTGCACACATTTGATTTATTTACTTGTGTTTATGCTTCTGAATGAAATTCATGATGAAACAGAAACATTCCTTTTTTAATTATGGAATACAGGATTATCCTTTAAAACATTTTTAAATTATTTGTTCGAGTGATCTGATACATTGTATGCCATTGTGGTCACATTGCGAGGTACAGTGTGTCGTCTTGAACACACACATTGGCTTCGGTAGGTCCACCAACCAGCGAAGTCAGTTATTTGGATTTATCAGTCTTCAGTTCAAGCTCTGCCCAATCACCCTATTTCTGCACGGCGGCTCGTCGCATACAGAGACAATTACATTCTGACATCTGACACTGAATCGAGGAGAAAAAGGTCAGTGGCCATGGCGACGCAATGCCGGTAAAAGAGTTCTGTGTTAATTCTGTTCGCTGTGTTTGGAAGGAGAGATACAAAAATGAAACGTTTATAAAACTTGTGTTCTGCAGCTGTATATTGGCTGCAGCCCTGTGACGCTTCTGACACCAGAACAGTTTCCCTCGTGGAGCGGCTCGTGTTTTTCCTTTAGTTCTTCCTAAAGAACTGTCTTTATTATAAATAAATTATTACTGTATTTACCGGCGTATACCGAAGAAAGCACACTTGCATGTATTACAATACAGTGTACTCTACGCTGCACAGTATGTATATACTTTACTTTTTTTTAAGGGTGGTGTATTAAGCGGAGTTTAAAATTAAAGTGTTTTGTGCGAATATTTAAGGTTTACACAAAAAAAATGTACAAATATGTGGTTTATCACAATTCGCAGGTACTCTTGGAATAGGGCTGGGCGATTAATCGAAAAGTCATCGAAATCGACATTCAGAACCTATAATTGATCAAATTTTTCCAGGTCGATTATTTCGATTACTGTCCCTTTAAAAATATAGAGAGTAGAGTGTGTGTGTTTCCTTCAGTTACTTTAAAATCAAGTACCGCACCCTTCATTCAGAAACCTCTCACTTGTAGTATGTGAGAATATTTTCTGTACAAAACTTGTCTGTGAACTACGAGGGCAAATAAATTAAAATAATCGATAATTAATCGTAATAAAGTTAAAATGTTCAATTAATCATGATTTTGATTTTAGGCCAGATCGCCCAGCCCTACCTTGGAACATAATCCTGCGAATTTTGGGGGTCTACTGTATCCACAGTCATTGTCCTTTTTATCAGCTCCACCTGCTATAATAGTGTACTTATATTTATACAGTGTAGTATTTGTTTCTCTGCATCATTTATCCCCCTTTACCCTGTTCACCATGTTCAGGACCCTCACAGGTCCGCCAGGTTTTATTTAGGTTTTACAAAGCAGCGACATCCACCTGCTTGTGTGTGTGTGTGTGTGTAGTGGATCATCAAAAGTGATGCTTCTGGAGTTTTAAACACCTAAAGGTCACTGCTGGAATAGTTCACCAATCAAAAATATACTTTGGGGAGAAACTGGCCACTGTTCATGCCTTTTGGAGTTCCATCTTCTACTCCTCTGTCCAAACAGGTCAGTATGCAGAGAGAACTGTACTGGATTACAGTATGCAGCCTGTAGGTGTACAGTCATTTGGGCGTCTCTGGTCACAAATATTAAATTCTTAAAAAAGTGAATCATTCCTCTCCAGAGACCAGTTCTGCACACGCAGTTTTAATGTAGCATCTGCAAAAGTGAAGGCATTGTTTCCAAATTTATTGAAATAAATAGAAGCTCTGCAGTACAGTATGTTGTGCTCCCTGTAGAGGACATGTATGTTTTTGGCCTGTAATTTGACCAGGGGTGATTAAAGACTAGCCACAAGTGGTTCGGTGCTGGACAATTTTGGTTCCAACCCCAGAACTCCAAATGGGTTTAATTAAGATAATATTCATCAAAGGAGGCTAAACTCTGACCACTACGGCCTTCCAGGGTCGTTGGAAACACCTACTGTAGCTTTTATTTTTGAAGTCTTTGAATGGCTGTTTCTTTCATAGACCCTTTATACAACTGCAAAAACATCAAGATAGTATTTTAAGGCAATCAGTATTCATAACACACGGATGGTTAACCGTAGCTTCACTCAGCCTCTGTGAGAATATGAATCATGCATGGCACCGTCGAGTACACGCTGCGTTTACGACTCCATGCTGCTTCCAGTAGCACAATTAAGTTCTGCGTAGAATGTGTTTCCAAGATTTCTAGATATTGTGGCGGAAGGTTGTGTGTTTGGTTAAAAGAACTTAAACAAAATCAGGTGACGAATAAAATTCGCGATTACAACGACGCACAACTTCCAACTCAATTTAACAATTTAATATTCTGCACCAGACAATCGGCAGGACAGTGATGCGATAACTAAAGTACTGGATGAAAAAAAATGGTATTCAAGGCCTGCGTACAGTACCAGAACATGTGCCTTCTCAAAAAGTGTGTGTGTGTGTGTGTGTGGGGGGGGTATCAGTCTTTTTCAGTTCAAGCTCTGTCCAATCACCCTATTTCTGCACGGCGGCTCGTCGCATACAGAGACACTCAATTACATTCTGACATCTGACACTGAATCGAGGAGAAAAAGGTCAGTGGCCATGGCGACGCAATGCCGGTAAAAGAGTTCTGTGTTAATTCTGTTCGCTGTGTTTGGAAGGAGAGATACAAAAATGAAACGTTTATAAAACTTGTGTTCTGCAGCATCGATCAATGTCTTGGTCTGCATCTAAATAAGCATCAGTGTCCATTGAGGCTTCACAGGAGAATGTCCCCTCAGTCGTCCCCAAGCCGAAAGCCTTGACCCCAGTTGTGACGTCCTCCACCTCCGCCGCCTCCGCCTCCTCCTCCTCCTCCTCCTCCTGCCTGATCCTGCGGCATTTGTCTCCTGGTAGGTGGGACACCGAATCCAGTCACTCCACCACGTCGATTAGGGAACCACCGGTAACTGTAGACAAAAAAGCTTACCGTAAGAACAGACAGGGCTGGCAAGCTGAATACACCAAGTTAGATGTTACCCACGTTTACTAACTGATGGATGACCAGGCTTTCCCAGATACCGCTCGTTTAAGGATTTGTCTAGTCCCGTTTACGGTGGTCCCATTTCACAGCTTTTCCAGGATCCGCTGCTAACGGTGCCAGAAACCACTGCACACCTTCCGAAGTCTTATGGATTCCATATCCGCTATTTTACCCACAGTGTCATGTGGTGTCTGGCACCAAGACAGCAGCAGCGGATCCTTTAAGTCCTGCAAGTTGTGAGGTGGTTGGAACTAGTTTGCCCAGCGTATCCCACAGCTGTGAGAATCTGGAGCTGCAGTTCTGCTGTAATGATCAGAAATGTGGTACAAGTCCAAGTAACATCCACATGAATACCAGGACTCAAGCTTCACCAGCGGAACGTTGCCCAAAGCATCATGCTGCTCGGCTTTTTCTCATAGTGCATCCTGGTACCATCTTCCCCAGGTAAGCTAGGCGCACACACACACACACACACACGGCTGTCTACGTGATGTAATTTATCAGACCATACAGGCTCACATTGTTCTATGGTTTAGTTACGACGCTCACATGTCCAGTGATCATGG
The DNA here is from genome assembly GCA_037974605.1 of Nannopetersius ansorgii. Taxonomy (NCBI): domain Eukaryota; kingdom Metazoa; phylum Chordata; class Actinopteri; order Characiformes; family Alestidae; genus Nannopetersius; species Nannopetersius ansorgii. Next base: position 2,892,692 of record JBBPDE010000006.1, read on the forward strand.
GCACTCTGACCGGTCTGTGGCTATGCACCTTCATACACAGCAAGTGTTCTGGAACTTTCTACCACAGCATTCATTAACCTCTTCAGCAATTTGTGCTGCCATGGCTCTTCTGTGGGACCAGAAAAGATGAGCTAGCCTTCACTACCCACATGTTCCCTCAACTATCACTGGTTACCAATACCAGGAATGGGAACATGTTCGTTTACTGTTCGTTGGATCTTTAAGACAAAGGACAATGAAAAAGAACATTCCATTGTCAACCAACAGCAGTTGTGCTGCTGGAGCTCCACTCGAGAGTCACATAAGGACTGTGATCCTTTGTATTTCACAGTTTAGATGGAATGGTGCCATAGCATGCAGTAATGGAACAACTGTGAATCAACGCAGTGAATGATAAATCGGCATTAAAGGAATAAAATACAGCAGTTCTGTTTTACCTCTTATCTCTTACAGTCACAACATAAACCAGAACAACTGCCCTCTCACTTCTATTACAAGAAAAAGTTGTTTCAAGTTAAGGCTACTCACTATCTGTCCGTTATGGGCCAACATTGCTGGAGGTTATACCTGAAAAGGCCTAAACCATCACATAAATGCTTAACTACAACATGTCATAAAGAGAGATACACAGACGAAAAGGCAGCCATTTGAGAAACAGCCTTGCTGCTCCTTACATAGCATCCTAGGTAGGAATGAAAACACACCAAAAGTGTTATAATATGTAACAGAGGCACTGGCGATACAGCCATGTACGCAGAACTGTGCAATATATGGGCGTAAGTTCTGGAGTTTTAATACTTGCAAAGAAGCACTAGAGAGGAAGTAAGAGGCCATTTCTCATTCAAAGCACATCCAGACAAGTGTATTGTGAACACCACAGCTGTTAAAAAGAGGGATAAAATAGTACAATACTATTAAAAAGGCAAATATAAGAGCTCACAGGAACTGAGGGGTGGAGAGAAAGGATCTGCCGCCCAGGTCCATCGGGTACTTGAACATGAGGAAGAAGTACAGGTGTCCCACTAGATTTCCAATCAGCTCGTTCACAATCCTGCGGGAGAGAAGAGACAACTGCGACCCTTCTTTCGACAAAAACTTTTTAAAGACCTGGATACACGAAGGCTACTTTGTTGCTGGCTTTGAAACATCTTACAAGTAACACATCCTTACATTAAAAAATGGGTGGACAGTCTGACAGTCACACCCATCAGCCCTAGAGGATGCCAACCCCTTGTTTCACCCCTCTGCAGTTCTAACACACACGATGTAGCCATGTCTGATACAGCACTAGGACTTCAAAGCACACTCAACTCAAATAGTGACTGCAGTTTATCAAGCAGGACATGATGGAGCATGCAGAGGCAGCGTTACCGTATACAGGCCTTCAGTTAACAAAGTAGTCTGACATTTGACTCAAACTGAACGAGGGTCTTACGAGCCACCGATGATGTAGTTGAATCCCAAGATGACCCAGGGGAGGTAGCACGCCTGCAGACAGACCGAGTAGTGAGAAGATGTAGGAGTAGTGTAAAAATGTAGATATAAATGTGATATTTTTACACCTCACACATACACACAGTACACACATGCAGCTGAGAGACAGACTTGATCAGTAAAGGTGGACTCCCACCTTGAATCTGGTACCGAACCAGAAGGACACGATCATGTCTCGATTAAGCTGCGCCCAGACATACAGGACGGACATGATCAGGGGGATCATCAGAAGCTAAAAGGACAAAAACAAGAGTCAGAAAGAACAGATACTAACGTTAGTGGGTTTAATATTTGCTGTATAAAACTTCCAACATCCGTGATCCGATTCAGATCATGACTCAAATGAACACCTTCACACTCAACATAGCTGTCGCCTGCGGATCTGACTGGACAGTACCAACATTAACATGAGCTAGTTCAGCCCTTCTGCCCGCTAGGCCCTCCCGCTTGTGTTCTGCAGAATAGCCATCATGAGTATTAAAAGCTGTGAGCAGATACAGATTACAGACCACAAATGCAAAGAAAATCTATATATGCATCAAATGAAGATGCCATTTTCTAAGAAGAATAAAGGAATATTCAATTCCATTCACTGTTAGCATTATATACATTTAACTATAACTCCAGATGCAGATATGGCAACCAAAGACGTAACATTAAAGCAATTAAAGAGCGTTTAAATGTTTTCTGTACCAGTGGAATACTGCAGAAAGTAGCATTACTGTGTTCATGGTCTACAGAGATGCATATGAAGACTGATGACTGATTTAAAGGATGTTACTTGGATCCAAAGCAGCTGCCTCTTCCTATCTCTACTGATACACTCCACCGTTACTCACTATCACAGATCTGTTAGGCCCCGCCCACACGCACATCTGAATCTTGGATAAATGAACGCGCTCTGAACACCGACAGCGTTTTTGTTGTGATTTGTAGCAGCATCTGATTGACTTTAGTGAGGCGTCTGCCACGGTTTAACGCCGGCCTGCAGCCCGAAGCGCAGCATTTCCCCGAGGGGCAGTAATCATTCGGTCCAAAGTGTTTACATTTGTGTCGTCTTTGTGAATAATTCTGCAGTAAAAATCATGGATCTGTTTCTTACCTGTCTTTGACGCCTGATCAGGAGGATTTTTAATAAAACACTAGTATGAACGCTTCACTTTAACAAAGAATAAACATCGCCTCCGATACAGGGTTCACCCTTTTACTGCACAACGCCTGGTCAAATGGACATTTTTGTGATTTTTGAAGTCATGCCAAGATTTAAACATATTCAGAGGCCTATAGATTTACTAGTACTATTATTGTAATTATTTTATTATTATCATCATTATTTTTAATACCATTACAACAATTTATATTTATAACAATATGAATATAGTCATACTAATTATTACATCATTTATTATTGACAAAAAAAAATTTATTTATGCATGTATATTATAATTATAAATTGCCGATTTGTATAGTAAATATACCCCAAAATATGCTTCCAAAACACTAATTTCATTTTAATCTTAGCTTAATACGTTACAGGTAAACCTGTATCCGGTGTACAGTGTAAAACCCCGATGCTACCCCTATATTTACTGTATTCTAATTCATGCGAGTGAGTTTTCTTTGGTATAAGCAAGCAAAGAGTCAACCGATCACCATGTAAATGCAGTCGCGGCGTTTTCTTTATGTTTGTCAGGATTTCAGCAGAAATTGATGCCAAGAAAGCGACACATGCCCGGCGCTGAACGCCTGTGTGGACGCTCTGGTTTGCTCCAACGCGCACAAAAACGGTCGGCGCTCAGTCTGTGCTCACAAACGCCCCAAAAACGCCCGATTCGGACGTCTGTGTGGACGAGGCCTTACCTGACTCAAGTATAGAACAGAGTAAAAATGTTCACAAATGGCTATAAAATAGCCTGGAATTTAAGATTAAAGAGGATACTAACCTGCATATCCATCATCAGCCCTGTTATCTGAGTGAAACTACTAAGGACAGTTGTGACCAAGTAACGGCAAAAATCAGTGAAGAAATTTCCATTTTAGCATCTGTGGTTACAGTGGAGGGGTTATCCCTGCTGTGAAATCTGCTCATCTACAGTTAGCGCTGATAAAGGTCCTAACCGCTATGAATGCCTTCTTGGCCGCGATCCACACATTTAAAGCACTTTAGGGTCCTGGTTAGAAGGATACAACAATGCAAATCCAGTTGAACAGCAGCATGAACATGTAGTCTGCTGGTCTTCCATCAAAGGCCCCTGGAGAGATGGAGAGATGGATGCTTTATTGTCACTGTGTCAGTACCACGAGATGACGTTTCAGGCTAGACCGCAGACACATGGGATACAACTAAAATTCTGTACACACACAGGTATAGATTGCACAGGAAATAGTACGCCAAGTTTAAAAACAGAATACTTCAAACAAAGGTTTATAACTGGGCCGACAAACACAACATATTTGCACCAAAGACAAAGTCAATATTGCAGACTCAATAGTAAAGTATGATTAGTAAAAGTGTATGATTATGAAGAATAATAAATCTCTTTCTCTCACTCACACACACACACACGTATTCCCCAAACTGCTGAAAGTTGGAAGCACATCCATCCATCCATTATCTACCCCTTATTCCTGCATAGTTGGAAGCACATAATTGACCAAAATGTCTTTGCATGCCCTTAATCTTCACTGACTACTGCATCTAACCCAACCTGTGAAAAACAGCCCCAGCCCATTATCCCTCCTCCACCAAACTTTGCTAATGCAGTTGCGCATTTTGGCAGACAGCATTCCCCGTCTTCTGGCAAACCCTGATTTCCCCGTCAAAAAGTGTCAGGACAGTCTTACCTGTCTCCAGCCTGGTGGAATACTGATAGAGGAAATAAAGATTGACCAGATATAAAAATCCGGTTCCAGGCCCAACTGGGAAATACAGCGTAGAAGTCACTGGTCTCCATATCTGTGGAAAGACGAGGAAGAGTCATCTATGAAACATGAAGGCAGCACGGATGAAGCGTGTAATGCGTCATGTAACATACACACGCAGCCCTTCTGAAGCAAAGAGCGGAACGCCAACGTTTTCCTAACACCAGAGACTTCGTTGAGCTGTGTACACTGCGTGAGTAAACGTGAGGCATCGAACATCAAGCTGCTTTCCACCCGTCACAGCTCCAGGCCCGGAGCAGTTCTGACAGGCACAATATGCTGCCACTGCCTGAGACACGGTGTGATAAAGCAGAGCGCCTGTAAAACAATGTCACCGTCTTACTGCTGTGATCGCGGCAGCCAAGACCAAGCCCCTGCTGCCAGGTACCAACAGTAGGACCTGAGTCACCTGATATTCACCTGATAACTTCCTGTAATCAAACAACTGGGTCAGTAAACAACAGGCCCCCCCAGACCCTCTTCACAGCACCGTCCTCTCAGTACCGCTAGTTTTCAGCCAAAGGAGATGAAAACAGCAGGACGCAATGGAGCCCATGACCAATCGCAACACTTACTCAAATGTACTGAAGTGGTTGATATGGTTAATACTATACATTCTCTTTAGAGCACGTGTTTTAAGAAGAGTGTCTTTGGATCGGGCTCTGCAAAATTTTAGACTTAATTTCAGCACATTTTATTCGCCATATTCTCCAATTGTACAAAGGTACAAAACAAATGGACTAGAAACATGACTGTGTATCATTTCCCATTGAAAAGAGTTTCAGCAAAATAACACCCAGTTGATCACCATGATGCTTCCATGTGTTTTAATTCTTTTCATTTTAATTAGTGAAGATGGTGTGTGTCATGTTAGGATACATGAGAATCCTGCAAATTACTGAAAAAAAGAATAATATTCCCCGAATGGAGCACACAAAAACAGGGCCGTCACTAGAAATTAGTTTTATTCATTTTTTTAATTTAAATGATTACGCAGAGTAGCATTTTTTTATTTTTTTTTACCACGTCTCCAACAAAATTTGTATCCCCTTTAGCATTATCAGCTAGTGCTGCACGATATCAGGAAAACATGCGATATGTGATAATGTTGTTGAGTGTTGCCATGGCGATATCACATGTGATAAGTGAGTAAAAGCTTAGCCTTTATAGTGTTCATGTGTTTCTGCTCTGGATTTGCTGCTAACAGAGAC
>JBBPDE010000006.1:2923280-2934960 GCA_037974605.1 Nannopetersius ansorgii
AGTGCTGTGTAAGTGTAAAGTGCAGTGTAAAGTGACAGTGCCGTGTAAGTGTAAAGTGCAGTGTAAAGTGACAGTGCCGTGTAAGTGTAAAGTGCAGTGTAAAGTGACAGTGCTGTGTAAGTGTAAAGTGCAGTGTAAAGTGACAGTGCTGTGTAAGTGTAAAGTGCAGTGTAAAGTGACAGTGCCGTGTAAGTGTAAAGTGTTGTGTGATACAGTGTTACACATAGTATGAGGAACAGATGTATTGTGCAGCAGAGAGGACCACAGTTACTGTGCGTTGAACAGTCTAATGGTGCTGGGGTAAAAACTGTTAGGGTAACAACTGAACAGTGTAGCTAAAAGCCATGGAGCTGAAACCACCTCAAGTAATAGTGTTGATTCTTTCTGTGACAATGACAGCACTAACCATGCTACTATGTTGCTCCATTTCTAAATTAAAGAAGCAAAATTAGGTCCCCAAATATGTCTTGGCAGATTAAACACATCTGAAAAATGTGTAAATTGTGTAAACTGGATGTCAGCCAGTGATTTTATATATGGAGCAGCATTTGTGAGTGTTCTTACCACCACCAGGGGGTGTCTGCTACCCACAAAGGGCTTTTCTGTGACACGCTTTGTGGATCCACTGCGCAGCTTTTCTAAACACAGTTGGTGATTGTGGTGGTCCTGGCCATTCTGAACATGCCATGGACCAGTGCAGTCCATTCCACTGAAGAGGGGTGGAGCTGATCCTACTCCAAGGGGAGCGCCTTTTAGCTTTATAGGTAGGTGATGAAATGGTACTGGGTCACAGGGTTCTGTATTGTCCATGTGCTGCTTACAGCGTTTTCATGATTTCCTGTTCACTGTAAACACACCACTAATTAAATTAAGGTATATGTTGGCCAGATTGCTCACAGAGTGCGAAAAGCAGAGCACTTTTTGCAGAAGAAATGAAGGGTCGCAGATAGCCATGGCTTATAAACCTCATCTGTCATTAAAAGCTGTACTTCAAACACCTGGAACAGCTCTAAAAGTCAATTAATGACTAACCAACCAAATCGGCCGCGCTCGTACTGAACCCTCCGCGCACTAAAGGAAGCTGAAGGTGGCGTGTAGTCTTCACCTTCAGATGTAGCTCTAGAAGAACCGCAGTTCGAGGCTCAGGGTGGTGTAGTGCTGGTACCATTGTTTGTAAACAAAACGCTTTCGTGTTTCATGAGTCTGAATCATGTTCGCAGTTGTTTTTCAGATTAACTGTAAAGCGACCTTGGGTTTAAGAAACTGACATCCCACCCCCAGAACTATTATTATAAATAATGTTTTATAGTAAATAGACTAATACAGTTAGGTCAATAACACTTGTAAAATTAAATTTTATGTTAGGCTGACATTTCTGTCTGGGATTAAAGGAGTATACAAATACCGGCGCGCAAAGGTTCGTCGGTACATAGTCAAATGCCACTAAGTAAGTGCGCATTCTCTATGTCTGCACTCTTTAAATCCACAATAACTGTTTATTTCCTGACATGTTTAACATACAGGGAAAAATCACCATCTAAAAATATATGGTGGCTTGTACAAAAGTTATGTATTTTTTCAAAAAATGCTCACAAAAGTGAACTGAATCTGCGGCTAGTCTTAATCAACTTTTTAGTCCGCATTTATTCTAACAAAACGGAGTGAACTGCATTGTTTTAGTGAGATATAATAGAGTTGTCTTGCTTCGTGTGACCTTACTGAGTAAATCTGTTCTATTAGCTCCAGACATCGTCTGTTTGCATCTTGTTGTAATTGTTTTGCTCCCTGTTCTACATCCCTCTGGTTTACCTACCAGCTGAGTGTGATTCTGTGGTAGTTCATAGTGCATTAATAACTTAATTAATAACTAATAGATTGAACATAAGCCCATTAACTTGTAGATTAAATTGTAGGTATAACCATTTAACTGAAATGAACTCAGATCATTTTCGTGTAATTCAACATAGTTTTTAAACATGTATCTCGAAGGTTGATACAGATAGACTCATTCGACATCCTTTTGCAAACTAATTCAATATTACATTAAATATGAAACCCAAATAAATAGAATAAATAAATAGAAACCGTGTAGAAAACTCCATATCAAAGTGTGTTTAATAGGGGGTGTTTCTATGTATAGTTCTATTTCCAGATAAGACCTGCAATAATTGAATATTCATTTCCATCAGAGACTAGGAATGTTTCCTCTCTTAGCTGCAAAGTTACAAGCTCTGCAACAATTTCTATAAAATTCACAATTGACTTTTTATTGATATTTTTGGGTAGTAAAAGATGACAAATTGGATTCAGTCTCCACCATTGTGAAGTAATCCAAGTTTCGCACCACTCTGAATGACATTGTTTACATCTCAAAAAGGTAATTACACAGAAGAAAACGGCGGAACACACACTAGAGGTATTCTGAACGCATGAACTCATACAGGTGTAAGGTTTTTACCCATCTGAGAGAAAGGGTTTTGGTACAAGCACGGCATTGCAGTGCAAAGTAAACTTGTTTCAGGTAGCAGCCAACAGAGGCATCCAACCACAATTAGCCGGTGAATGTCAGATACTAGGCTGGTCGGTCAACACCAGTCTTAGGATTAAACCGATCCTTTATGCTTGGGTCCGTGCGAGATCTCTGAACATGCAATCGCAGTGTCGTACCTCAGCTATTAATGACCCATCTTTAGCTCTACACGGCTATTACTGGCCCTCCAACCACTAATTTTGACTTTCAGCGTCTGGCCTTAAACGATTCAAGTGCAGTGTGGGAGGAAATGGTGTGGGTCCTTTAGGACCAGGCGCCAAACGCACTGCACACTGGCGCTGAAGGGAGAGCAAGTGCGAAAGTTTTCACACGGGTCAGAATGCGCGACTCTTGGAGATGCGCCGAGGCGGCAGAAAACAGCTTTCTTCTGAGTGCAGCTTGTCACAGGAAGGGTGTGAGCTCTCCGCGGTTTCCTCTTCAGTAGTATCTGATGAGCGAAACCAGTGGTGGGTGGTATGGGTGCGTTCCTTAGGCAGGTTCTTGTGGTCTGCTAAAAAAATCTCTTTGCAAACAAAACAGGAGAGAAGGAGCCGTGAGGACTAAAGTATGGTCTTTGATTTGCGGGTCTTAACACACATCGCAGTTTTATTGCTGTTGCGCGTGCCATTCGGACGCAATGCAAAAAGAGGTGCTGGGGCTGTTGCCCAGTTCCTTCCACCCTTATAAAATATAACGATGCGGACTGCACGGGCCGCAGTCTGCTGTGGCGCCACACATCTGTGGAGCTTTTTCTGCACGTCTGCATCTTCCCTGGCCGTGCACAGCGGAGCCTCTGTCTCTGCGGGCCACATGTGACTCGGCTTCCGTTGCCTTGTTGCTTCCGCAATTAACTATAAGGAGCTCGCAAAGAGGCGCAGATGTCAAACGCTGGGCTCGTCCGAGGGGGCCGGTCACAGGCGCGGGTTCACTGCGAGAACGGGGAAATGGTGCGCGGGGCGGGGAGCCGCTGCGACACGGACGCAAAACCATCCAGCGCGGCAGGAGCGCGCGCCTCTCGGCCGCAGTGCCCTCAATAGACCTGCGGCGGCTGGAGACGTGCGCGGGCGGGCGACGCTTACGCGAGCGCCGGGGGCTCCGGCAACAGGTGAGAAGGGGGTTTCTGTCCGGAACAACAATGTAACTGAAGTACGTGTGGCCGTTGTGACCGTGAATAGACAGTTTGTAGCTTCACTTTCCGTGTCGCTGATGTGCACCAGAGCTGTGTCATGCACGGCGTGAGTCTATCATCTTTTCCAGCTTCATAGTTGTGGGCACAAATGTAAAAGCAGGAGTGTGACAGAATTTTCTCTGCTCCACATTCTAAACCAGTGCAAGTGCCCCCCCCCTATTGCATGACACTAAAGCCCTGTTCGGGGTGGCAGCTACACGCAGACGCAATTATATAAACTAGCTCATTTTTAACGGATTGATAGTATTTTCTGAGTATTTTCAAATGACAATAGAACGCCGCGATTTTCTATTTCATACAGTTGTTTATTCGGAGTGGTTTGATGTAAAACAGATGTAGAAAAACTGTGCAAAAATATATTTCGAGATGGCCAGTGAATCTGCACAGCTGAGTTTTATATGCAATGGATGGTCTTATAAACGTTTAAACATCTAAACGTTTTCTTTAGGGTCTACTTTGCACTGCCACGCCCTTCTTCTATCACCATGAATTGATAAAAAAAATACATTTCAGACCACAGTACCAGCATAAAACAATGTATCGGACATTGTGTGATACATTTATAGCTTTCTGTGAGGTCGAGCCTTTAGAGCCATTCATGTAGTTCCTGTTAACAATTCCAGCCTTAAATGTCCTTAGTTTCTTTTTGCCTATTTACCCAAAAAACCCTTTGGATGATGGTTTACATTTTAACCGCTTGATTATGCTGCAGATTTGAGTGTGTTTGTGAGGGAAGGCATCCTCTCTTTACTCTTCCATTGTAGTCATCCATAATTACTTCCTAACTTCCTTTTATGTTTAATTCAGTTCTGTTCTGTTGGTTCAGCGCTTTCCATCATTTTTAAGTTTGTAAGTTGTTTAAAAAGAGAAGAACTGAATCTTGCAAACAGTTTGCTGCGCTAAAAGCAGTTCCACTGCAGGTCTGTGTGGAACTCTGCAGGACCAACCTGAGATGTGCTGGAGCTGATACTTTCTTACTCCCACTCAAACTGTTCAACTCCTAGCTTCTGTTCAGTGTTACATTAGCATGTAGGCATGGAAGCTAGTAGTCACCGCTCAGCATATTTGATGGTGACCATTGACTTTCATTTATTGTTCGCTACATTAGCATTACATTAGTGAATTATTCCACTAAGTGCAATACTGAGTCTGCCTTTAGGCGACTGTATCCACCTCTGAATGCGGCTTAAGACGGTCTACTGCCAATAACAAGTCCGGTTCTCGTGGGCTTAAGGCATCTTCAAGTATATTTCCAATGCCATTGGATAAGTTGTCACAAAGAATTGGTGTCAAACAGTCAAAAGGCTGAATCGTATTCCAACATGCGCACAAACAGCGGTGCGAAGATAACGTGGCCAAACAGGATGCTCTTATCGTGTGATACTTTAAAGTAGTAACTGTAGTGAAGGGAAAGTGTCTGTAGGAGACAAATGTGTGTTTGCAACCTTGTCTTCCACTTTACTTGAGCAGTATTCTAATGCTCTTTTGTCCCTTTCCTTTAGCGAGTATGGTAAGATGCCGGTCCTCAGGATCTTCCTCACACTGCTGTACCTTTTCTTACTGCCTTTGCTGCCGGCTCTCAGCAATCCATTCATCACCCCCTGCAGACTGGTAAGAAATACAGCTTTATTTACACTTTATGACATAAAGTCAGACACAGTGATCCACTAATTTGGGGGAACAGCAAAGTTACACATGCGCAGGGATACAACAATATGGTATTTGTGTAGTGTTTATTGTTCTAATGATATAATTATCATGATATGCCTTTCTGATTCTGAATATATATAATAGGTTTTGTCATTCCTTCTTGAACCCTGAAGAAATGCATGTTCCATTAAAAAAGGCCAAACGTTTAATAGCAACCACAGAGTGCCTGTGTGTATTAACAGTGTTTTCCCAGCTGGCAAGTTTTTGTCCTAAAACTCTGTTGTGATTGAGGTAATGTTGATTCCCAAAGTGTATCCTTTTCTTAAGATTTACCTCTTTGTAAAAGAAAGCATGTTGTGGAAACAATGTATCACAACTTTACTTCATAAACTACACAAGAACATTACAACATAATCTAATTACTTTAATATAGTTGTGTGATTTCCCCCCCAATTGCTAGTGTATATCCTGTTGCAACAACGTATCCATTCCTGCTTGTTTACAAACTTCAGAAAAACTAAATATTGTGATACTGTTCTTTAAAAAATGTTTGGGCAGCCCTGGTCCAATAACGTGTTTAATCCGCACACATCTACACTCACTACGGAGTAACAGTGATTCGGTCAGTCGGCCTCCGTACATTAGTGGAAATCTCTTACTTTTGCAGTCTCCTTTACGATGTTGCAAGTTTCTATTGTTAATGTTGCCTCTTGCTCTATTTCTTCACAGACTCAAAACACAGCTCTGTGTAACAGCTACGGACTCGCTAATGTTCCGAGTGACTTGCCAGAACAGATAGAAGAACTGTTCTTAAATCAAAACTTCGTCTCAACATTGAAGAACGGTTGTCTCTCAAGATATCCCTTGCTTCACCTCTTCAGCTGCGCCAGCAACAGTTTAAGATCAGTCGAGGAAGACGCTTTCTCGAATACGCCACTCATAGAAAGCCTGAATCTGGCCAAAAATGAGCTTCACGAAGGACACAAGCAGTTTGCTCAGTCTCTAAGCGTTTTGACGCGGCTGAGAACTCTGGATCTATCTAATAATGGGCTAACGGAGGAGATGGCATCCGACATACTACACAACCTCACTTCACTTGAGTTCCTGCACCTGTCCGGGAACATTATGCTCAGATTAGACGAGAACACCTTTAAGGACCTTTACCAGCTGAAGGAGCTGAATCTAGAAAGGAATCTGCTGTTTGAAATCGATGGGGCGTTTGATCACCTGAAAAAGCTTCAGAGGCTTAACTTGGCCTTCAACTCACTACCATGTTTGGTACAGTTTGAAATGACACAGTTGGTGGTGCTAAATGCAAGCCACAACCTTATCGAATGGTTCATAACCAACACAGACCTCTCTGAGACCTTCCAGCTCCAGACACTGGACCTGTCCAACAACAAGCTCCTGTTTTTCCCCTTTCTGCCCACCTACAGTCGCATCAAATCATTATTACTGTCCAATAACCAGATTAGCTTTTACAGTCATCTCGCAGTGAGAAACTCTTCGAACTGGACCACTAGTGTTGAGTATTACAATATAGGCAGAAACACCAGCAACATTACAGCGGACCTCTGGGACGAGAGCTTCCATGGAGATATTTCTTCTGTGGAATTGCTAGATCTCAGTGGGAATCAGCTAAGATACTTTCCTGAGGGATTCCTTCAAAAAATGCCTCACCTCTACTGGCTGAGGGTGAGAGGCAACTGCATAGAATCCCTGAACTTGACGGCAGATGATGTGCCTGCCACTCTATACGAACTGGACATGAGCGACAATAGACTTCTGGAGCTGCATGCACAGCCGAGCTCAGCCAAGGACCTTAATAACCTTACATATCTGAATTTAAGCTTAAACAACATCCAAAGGCTTCCCCCTAGAGTCTTCACTACTCTTCCCAGTCTCAGCACTGTGGACCTCAGCTTTAACTCAATAGATATTTGTCATCCTAGCAAAGTCAATGACTCACTCTCTTCAGCTTGTGCCGTTTGGACAAACCTTTCCTCTTTGAAGCAGCTCTACGTTGCTGGATGTAGCATTCAAAATCTGCCACCTCTGGTTTTTGAAGGCACATTACTAACACACCTTGAACTGTCTAACAATCCGGACTTGTTTCTCGGCCAAGACTGCTTATTAGGCCTCAGTGGAACCTTGCAGCACCTTGGACTGAGCAACACAGGCTTACAAAGCTTTGACTTCTCTCCATACAAACACTTGGCATTTTTAAACATCTCCAAGAACTCAATAAAGGAGCTTCCGCAATCTTTAATGACGCTGAACTTGAACCTCCTGGACTTGAGGGATAACATGATATCGACCATAAAATCTGAGCATGCAGCCACACTAGCAGAGAGGGTTCAGATCGTCTATGTGAACGGAAATGCTTTTAACTGCTGTCAGCTGGAGTGGTACAAGACCTTTGAAGATTCTAAAGTCCTCCATGCTCTTGATCTCTCGGAGGTTACTTGTCTGGACCTACACAATCGGAGACGAAAAGCATTGCTTTTTAACTCTGTCCACTGTGGTGGCCCGGACATAAACGAGTCTGTTTTCTGGTACATTCTGCTCTTTTTGTCGGTTTGCATGTCCTTTGTGGGCATCTCTGTCATTTATTTCCTCACTTTCAGGCCAAGAGTGCTTCCTCGTGCGATCAAAAAGAGATGCTGGAGGCCCACGTCCTACTAAAGCAACACCATCCTGTAAAACTGGTCTAGTAAAGCTACGGACACTGAACAAGTTTTACTGCTTTAAACCCCTGTGGACCTTTTGTAATGAAGCAATAGCAAGTTTCTTCTTTCATGAGATGACCATTAGACTGGGTTATGAAACGTGAACATAACTTATTTCTGTGTAAATCTTTTCTACATGCACTTTTTGTCAATTTTATATGTACATTAAACATTAAAATAATGTTACTTTCATATTTTTATAGGACTGACATTCATTAAGATGGCCTAAACAAAATCTACAGCCCGTAAAGTACTATTTTATTAATGCTCCAAACAGCTGATTGTTTGAATCTTAAGTATTAAAACATACCAAAAAAATGCACCTCCAAAACAAAGCTCATTTGAACCTAGACCAGGGGTCGGGCACCTTTAACACTCAAAGAGCCATGTGGTCCCGGTTTTGGTTTTTACTTTTATGCGATGTATAAAAACTAGGTTAGTGTTTTGCTAGTGATTTTTTATTTATTTAAAAAAACACAAACAATTAAACATTGTATTTTAATGTTACAAGATCACAATAATCTTCAAATTTCGAACTACAATAAAAAAAGAATTAATAAAAATAAAATACACAACACCTAGAATGGCTGACAGCGTCAGTTGGCGTAATTTCATCAGGCTCAGGCTCAGGCTCAGAATTGTGTCTATTGGCCTGTTGGAGCAGCAGCAGCTCTGTGAGAGATATGTGGGTGTGGTGTAGACACCTGTACACACGTAATTTTACATGTTGTTTTATACTGTTGTGCTTGAGAGACACCATTGACCGGAATCAAATTCCTTGTATGTGTTCGGTCACATCAGATACTAATTCAGATTCGATTCTGATGGCGCCTGCCGCTGTATGATGGGCTCTGGGTCCGAAGTCCGCTGGACACCTGCTGTATCTGCTGTATCTGCTGCTTGCATGGATGTTTGCCGGCAGGCTGCAGGACTAAACGCCTGAACAAACTGCAGCAGCGTTTTATCAGGAAGCATCTTGTGCGAAATTAGGCACTGCATCAATTGACGCACGCAGTAGGTATAGCCAGTTATCGCCATTCTAGTAATTATTATTTATTTTCCAAAGCCACAGGGAGCTGCAACATAAGGATGAAAGAGCCGTATGTGGCTCCAGAGCCGCAGGTTGCCAACCCCCGGCCAAGACCAGTGCCCTGTTCCTGGACATGTAGTTTTTTTAGCTCCAATGTGAAGTGCTGACCCCCCACCTTCCTACCTAATCCTACAGCCAATCAGGGACTCCTAAAGAAGTTTATTAGCCAGAGTTCATGTACCAGACATTGTTTCATTTTCTGCATGGCATCTTTGTCACTATTTAAATCATAGTTAGGATTAATGAAATCTAATAGGTTTCTTCATTTTCTGGAATGGAAACAAAATACATATTCAAAATAACTGTTCAGACAAACGTGTAATACTTATAAATATATAGCGCATATTTAGACATAGCTTTTAGCTTGACTGTAAAGGTTCCGGTAATAAGATACTGCTACTGTGCATCTGTGTTCTCACACACACTCAATGTTTTGTCCCACTCCAGGCTTTCATATCAAGCTCAGATACAACATGACCTTGGCCTCAGAAAAGTGTGAAGTGAAATTACAAATAATAAATTTTTTATCAAATATTTGACACCTATAAATTCTATGAAAATGTTTAAAGTAATTTAAAAGTAATACATTTTAAATGAAGAATGCGGAAACACCCCGAAATAAAAGCAAATATAACTCTCACTTCAAATTAAGCACACTTCAGGTTCACAAATGTTGCAACTGTCTAAGCATTGTCTCAGTCATCAAAAGATCATGAGTTTAATCCACAACAATCCGTCACAGGACATGCCCGAGCTTCACTGTCCAAGCCTGGTACATCATGTGATGTGGGGGAGGACTGAGCTAGTGGGTGGGAAGTAAAAATTGTGAGATTTTAAATGTTTTGTATTAAAGTGTATATATGTATATATATTATAGTACAGTGTTTCTCAAGCTTTTGCAAGCCGGGCCCCCCCAAAGCTGGTTCACCCACCACAACGCCCCCCCGCCCAGTAACAACCATCTCCCAAGCGCCCCCCCACCCCACCCCACCCCACCCGGGGGGTGATTTGATTGTGTTATAATATGTGCAAATAGGTTGTATTTGCATTTCATTTGCATTTAGTGTTTTTTTTTCTCCCTCCGGTTGAGAACCACTGCTATACTATATATGTATACTATATATGTATATATGTATATATGTATATAAGCGCTCACTCAGTAGTATACTCAAATATATTAAGTGTAGTAACAACTGTCTAAAAATGACATTTATTTAGATCTATCTCTTTATTAAATGCCTTTAAGATATATTTAATCATAACTTAACTGCATGTGTCACGAGCCAGTCCTCACCAGATAACAAGGTTTAGCAGTGCATTTCTATATGAGCTCAGATCACTGCCTTTTTCATTCGCGTGTCATACTTTGTGTGCCTTTAGCCATCAGCGTCATCCTTTTGTGCTATTAATGATTTTAAAGCGTCTGTGACCAAGTTATTAAGGTCGTCTTAAACCATTCATAAATATACTGGTGTTTCTGTATGTATTTGTAAACAAAATCCTGTGCTATTGTAAAGGGCGCCCTCAATATTCTACCAAATTGAAGCTTCTCAAACACTTTGTCAATCGTTGAAATAAGACGACTAGTCTTAAACCTGTGAAATAAAGTGAGTAACGTGACTAATCTGTGATAAAGTGACGCCTGGATGTTGTTGAACTACTTATATGTTATACAGTATTGTGATGGGTGCCCAAATATCTTTCCTCTATTGCTAATATAGCTACTGAGCGCTCTCCAAACACTGGCTTACACGTGACGGTTGCATGTCTTGGTGGTGTCAGGTAAACCAAAGCCAGATGAGTCAGAAACGTCCTGGGGGTTAAGGTTACTCGGGTTAAGTGAAACCATACTGTGCGGTTCGATTCTTAACGGGTTTAAATCGGTGAGCAGCTTCATCTTTCTGAAACTTGCATGGGTTCTGCAGCCCCCGACGAAGCACTGTAGCCTGAAGATCTATAAATGTGTGTTCGTGTGCGTGTGGATGTGAACGTGTGTCATCGTACACGCAGAAGTTTTGTGTCGCAAACGGTTGCTGAAAGCAGCAGAGGAAACATGAAATTTCCTGTTTTGCTGAGCTCTGCCCAGTTCTTCTCGGAGAAAGAGGGCGGTGGGGCTGAGGTTTTGCTCCAAGCCAACTGCAGCACATGGGCAATCTTCTGCTTTATCTTGCAACACCATCCAGTAGCAGTTACAGACCCAACAGTCGTGAGGATCAGGGTCAGACCTAATGATACATCAACAACCAGGAACTAAACAGAAGCATTAAAATAACCTCAGATAGGAATATTAATTAAAAAAGAGATTCTTAATACATCATGCACAATTTAGATATGTAATATACACAAATACAGAATGAAAATACATAAAATATCTACAAAATATACAAAAATGAAAACGTTAAACCAGAACTTCACAGCCTTCCTATCACACCCCACATTTGATAAAGTAACACCGACGCATATAGTACTTTACTACTAAAATAACTGAAGAG
>JBBPDE010000006.1:3014070-3027432 GCA_037974605.1 Nannopetersius ansorgii
AGAGTAGAGAGGGCGCAGAGTAGAGAGGGTGCAGAGTAGAGCGGGTGCAGAGTAGAGAGGGTGCAGAGTAGTGAGGGTGCAGAGTAGAGCGGGCGCAGAGGAGAGCACTTTTCCCTCGCGGAGTTGAACGGCAAAAGTGTTGAATTTGATAGTTGTCCCACAGCAACATTAAAAGAGTGTAGATTAGTCTACAATGTTTTATATTTGTTTCATTGATGCATTAAATAAAAAACTATTTTTAAGGTCCGTGCCCAACACTGCTCTTATGGCACTGCGTCACACTGTGCTGTTTTCATGTGTCACTATAAAGGACACTTCACCCTTTACTGCTTTTTAAATGAGGCACAAGTCAAGGCAGTCAATCAGGGCAATCAATTTACATATATCAGTCTTAAAGGCACAGTAACAAACACAAGCTGTTAAATTCCAAGGGATAAAGTTATAAGACTGACGTTCTAACATAATTGCTGACTGTTATAAGTGCATACCGCTGTGCAGAGATCATAACCAAACCGAAGAAAACAAATTAAACGCAAGTGTTTTTATAAAAATACAGTTGTATTACAAAAGTATAAATCTATGATAAAGTAATCAGTAATATCCCAAATAAAATTATACGCGTTCATTACCGGGTGATATTTAAACTGTTGGTAAATAAGAGCAGTGCTGACCTGAGGACGGGAACGGGAACGCGAAAGGACGTACAAACAAGTTACGGAATGTATGGCGTGTAGAGATGACCTCAGAAATGCATTTTGTTGTGGCAGTGATTTATGAGGGGAGTCTCCTGGTGTGAGCACAAACATGTACACACACAAATACACTGTGGACCAGAAACACCCATCAGCATCCAGAAACTTCGTGCTCTCATTTATCTGCGTCTGACAGCTTAATAAACTTCACAGCTCAGTACAACATTACACACACTCACACACACTCACACACACTCACACACTGGCCATTTAAATGCGCACAGACTTCAGAATGTCTCTCCACACCCTCAACACAAAGAAGAGTGAAACCGGATCCAGCTTCTTGCATTTTAAGTTCCTCCAGAAGGAAAAGAAGAAATCAACTGTACACTGCCACCTTCTTTGGGGACCAACTGAATTGTTCTCACAAGAGACAACAGGTTTAAGTCCTTCGTATTCAATAGCTGTTCAGGCTGGCAGGCCAGGAGGCTGAGCAGGAGCCCCGGGATGAGGGGACACTTCAGGATGCGCTGATGAACAGCAAATCAAGGGAAAGCTCTTCAGACTCCCTGTCTGATGAAAACGTTGTACGGACCGAAGTGATGAAGGAGATCCCAATGTGTGTGTCTTTGCCCATCGAGGTCCTCATCCCTGACGAGACATTTCCTTTCTTAAACACAACCCTCGCTGATCTGGGGATTGAAGAGTGAGTAGTGAAGCTGTTTATATTACCATTGTGCATTACTGCTGCTCCATATGGATGAAATGCCACTATTGTTATTTTATTGCTACAGATTGTGACTGTAACGTGGGTTGCATTGCAGAATCAATGACGTGACGTGGTCGGATACTGTCCTGTACTATTTTGACTAGAATGACTGAGAATTGTTAAAACACATAAATATCTTCAGATCACTCAGAAACACTAATCTGGAATGTAGTCAGTCGGTTCAATCTAATAGCACGCAGCAAAAGGGAGATTGGGGAGATTGTGATTGGGTAGAGGCTCAGAGGACTGGGCAGACAGCGCAAGTGAGGAGACACGTGACCAGCAGTAAGTCGTCTACAAAAGTAAGTGGACAATAAGCGACGATTACAACCGTAAATAGACAAGAGTAGTCACTGTAGCACGTAAAAAAACTCAGATGATGACAATTACAATCGACCAGATGTAGTACTACAAATGAAATGACCAATAAGGAAACACACACACGGCTGCTGCCTGTTTAGGGTCAGGTATGTGCGCATAAACTCGGCGCATTGATGCTCACAAAAGGCGTTACATCCTACGCTGACCATCACCATCCCTTTTTGACGGTGGTCTTAAAAATGTGTGTATCTGCGCTGACTTGTAGATCGGCGGTAAAGGAGCGTGTGGTGTGGGTGGACACCAAGCGCACACAAGTGCGGAGCAAGTCGGGGAAGCTGAGGGAGAAGGAGGTGACGGTGTTGGAGGTGCGAGTCAAAGCTCAGCCCCCAGGACAATCCCAGCCCCAGGAGGTCCTCTACAGCACAGAGTCCCACACAGACCGTGACTACTGCCGCTGTGGGCTGGACATAGTGCCCTGGATAAACACGCTACCAGGTGGGGAGTAAGGGGACACCAATTTCACAGTCTATCAGAATATTGAACTGAATGCAGAATTGTAGTTTTTTGCCAAAGCGGCCCGATGTTCTTTCTTCTCCTTGCGCCACACATCAACAGCCTGACTGGCAGAAAATTCATCCAGAAGGTGTGAGCAAAGCGAGCAGGATGCTTTCAGAGATGTGATGACATTTATATGTGTACATTGCCGTTTCTCACATTACTGTAAGTTCTATTCTATGTCAGGCAGCTGATGTAACGGAAAAGGTAATAAGAATTCTCTGCGCTGAGTCTCACAGAGCAGCTCAGAAAGACACAGGGCAGTTTCACATGAAGCAGCAGGTTAGTACTGCAGGACTGTGGGACTCTGGCCAGCAGCTGGAAGGACAGGACTAAATCTGGAAGCCGAAGAACAGTTATGCTCAAGCACCAGACCACAGCTAAGCTGTGTCTATACGTCCCCACACTTACCATCACCAACAAACAGCAGCTAAACTTAAAAGTAGCACATATCTACAAGAGTCCACATGTGTACTGTTCTAGTGTAGAGTTATTTCAGTGCATTTCCCTTCTACACACACAAATAAATTCTAACATCTATTTCACTTTCAATAGAAGGCAAAGGAACAGGTGCCCTGTAATTTATTAAACACATTAAAATTAATTTTATAGGTTAAAATGTTCTTACACCATAAATTAGTCAGAGTTACTGTTTACTGACCAGCATGTGTGCAATACTGCATAACTGTAAGGTAAAAAGTCCCTTCTTTCATTCTTTCTTGTTGTTTAAAGTGCTTTATAAATAAAGTGGAGTGGAATGGAATGACTCCGAAGGGCCTAAATGATTAGAAGGCATATCATTAAGGGGTAAGCGTTCATCGATTAAAAAATAGATTTTTTCGCTCCCTCCATAATATATGGGGGTAAGAGAACATGACTGAATCGCCTTTAAAATGTGGGTCAGAGTGTCACGGCTAGGGCAGAAACAATGTAGAAAAAGGCAAACGTGGAGAAACACAGACTTCAAGACATTAAAGCTCTATTTTATCTGTTAATGCAGATGAAATGAAATTTCTCATGGGTGTGGAGTTTTTAACACACTCTCTCTCTCTCTCTATATATATATATATATATATACACACATATATATTTTAAATAATATACTCCATATATCCAATTGTAACGCTCGACTTCGTGGATACATTTGGCCAAGTGAAACCCATGAAAACTACACTTTTAATTCCTTGTTATTTCCACTGTTAAATCATACAATTTAGGTTCAAATGCCTTCATTCTAAACTCATCACTTGGGAAATGTCGTTTTTAACGGTTTCTACCAAGCAAGCAATTTTATCTAATATTCTTAGTTTCCAATAGGGGAGTGTATATGGCCATTATATAAAATTGCTCACTTGTCAAAAAATTGATAAATGACATAATCTGATAGAAACTACAAACACTACACATCTTAAGTGTTGAGTTTAGAATGAAGGCATTTGAACCTAAATTGTATGATTTAACAGTGTAAATAACAAGGAATTAAAAATGTAGTTTTCATGGGTTTCACTTGGCCAGAAGTGCCACGAAAAAGCTGAACGGTTAGTAAAAATGAAGAGAGCCAGAGGGTTAAACAGAAAAGTTCAAATACAGTGTGAACAAAAACTATTAAACCAATGTTCAGCTGCATCCGAACACTGGTCTTCTAGCAACCACACATTCACACCTCAGTCTCAGGCTGAGACCATCTCACGTTTAGTCATTAAAGGACCAGTGTACTAAGCCACCAGATCTTCTGGTTGGTGTTGACTCTGTAAAACTGTGCTGCATTTGCTGGAGTCTCAGTGAACAGAACGACCCAAACATGTAGTGACTGAAATTTTCTCTTCCTGTTTGTGCAGCTGAAAATGAGCTTCAGCCGGTACAGATGAGCCTGGCTCTGGAGACACAGTGTCAGAAGGAGGAGAAAACAGAAGTGCTGAGGGTGAAATGAGTCGACACCCAGCCGGCAAAACAACCCAGTGCCCTAATTCGTAGTCAGAGGCCTGAGCCTGAAACTGTGTTATCCCTTGCCCATATTTTACTTGTAACCATCTGCCTGCACTCTTACAGTTTACTACTTTACAGGATCTTCAGGCCTGTTTTCAGGGAAACATTCAGAAAAAAATCAAAGCATTGCAGACAACTGCATGTAAACAGACAACACTCCAACAATGTAATTTTAAATGAACTTCTGGCATGGCGTATGCTAGGTGTAGGTAACTTGCTTGTTGAAGTAGGTATATCTCACTAAAGCAAAAGAACAGCCACGTTGTGTGAGGCATCAACAAAAATAGACCAAAACTGATCTTATGTAAACCAGGAGGTGAGCAATCTGGACATTTAACATCTTGAACATACTATGGAAAACAGGAATTCATAAGAGCTACTATGCATAAAGTACGCAATTTTAAATGAGATTCATAAATAAAAGTGTTTCCCATAAATTTAAATCGTCATAAAATTTTCAGTGTCAGTGTTGGAGGATAAAGTCCACGGATGAAAGACTAAAACATCTGAGATTTTTTTCACTGCAAGCTTCGTGCTCAAAAAAGAAAACAAAATGATACATTTCTAGAGAAGCAGCAGGTTTACAAATACAGTCAATTTAAAACTTTACAGTAAATGAAGCGAAACACTGAACATTGCTGCTGCAAAACCGTTTAGTAGGGAAGTGTGCATTTGGGTAATTTAAATGGTCAGTATTCATGTAGCAAAATATCCTATTTGGACTTCTATGACTGAGCAACAGCATCAGACACTCTGCATCTCTGTTCAACAGGAAGTGACATCAGTGCACTCTGAAATTCCTGCGAATATCGCTGGGCAACGTCTCTGAGCAACAGGACCAGGGTGTTCTTGGTGTCTGAAATGGAAAAAAACCCACTTAATTAAAAGAAGTGCGTTAAATTTGCAGCAACAATGATTACAGTGGGACACTCCATTCTTACCTGCATCAGTATCAGCTCCCAAAGCGTGAGCTGCAGCAGACAATATTTGCTTGATATGGGAGATAATCTAAGTGAGAAAAAAAGAAATAAAAAATAAGAAAAGAAATCTCATTGCTATTGCTAAGAATAACACAAATATCCGGCCAACAGCCGTCCAATGATCAAAACTACTGACAAAGTGACACCTGCAGAACGATTTTCTATATTTCTATAACATCATGTGACAGAATGAGTTGTGTGTCACAGCCATTACCAGTGTTGGGTTATGGGAGTAGAGAAAAGCCAGGCAGCCGTAAACCGTCTTATTCTCCTCCACGTCGTCCTGCAAAGGAAGATGATCTAAAAGAGCAGGAACCACCTAAAGAAGTAAAATGTAATTAAATGTCAAAGTTTAGTTCCCCAATTCCACAAGGACTTGCTTAATCCAAAAGTTGTCTATTGTTGACCTCTTCTCGTTCTCAATGTTGCCCATGTTTGGAAGAGCGCAGAGGTGTGGGCAAACATACTCTTTTGTGTAACCATGGATACCGAGAGGAGTGTATAGGGCTGGAGGAAACTTTCCTGAATGATGTTGGACATTTCTATACAGATCAGTAGTAGCAGAAAATTAGCAGAAAACTAACACTTGGAACTGTTACATACTGACACTTATATTACAGATGCAGATCACATCAGCTTATGCCAGCATGTCATTTCATGTTTTTGAAGTAAAGTTGTGAAACTGTGGATGTGGTGAATCTCTAAGCTTACGTGCTGCACTTCAGTACCTGTTCAAGTGGAACTCCCTCCATGTGGCCCATTATCATCCTACACAAGGCAGCGCACAGATTGTCAATCACTCTCCTGTCTGATTCTTTGGCCAGTAGGTTAGAAAATAGAGACAGCATCATGGGATAATCACTGTAGGACAGGTGTTAAAAGATTCAAATGTGGCAAAACCAAAGCACGGAGTATCTGCATACATAACTGAACTACATTTTGCTAGCATCACTACAGACACATTTAGTTAAAACTAAGCTAGACACTAACGGTACATTCCCTTTAAAACATCCTAAAGCAGTTTCAGCATAAACACTGATATCAGAGCCCTAAATCTGCAGCTTCATACTGAATCTGTTTCAACCTAAACAACTAATACTACAATAAAGGATTTATTTTCACAACAGTGATCCGGATTAATCAGACTTTTTAATGACCTACCACTGTTTTGAAAGCAATAAATATTCTCAAATCCACACATTAGGAAAGGATACGTGGAGACAATGGGTCCAGCAGCCTGCGCGAGAGCTCCCAGCCCATACACGCTGTTATTGCGCACCTCAGCATCACCATCTTTCACCCCAGCCACGAGCACTGGCAGCATGCGATTGGACAGTCGCCCTGCAATTGCCCTGCCTCCAGACACATTTACTAGGGAGTGCAGGGTCTCAGCAAGTGTGCCCACAGAGAAGGAGCGGTCTGCCACAGTGCAGGAGGATTTCTGCATGTTGAAAAGGGATTCATGATACGTGCAGCGTTGTCTCGTTTAGGAGAGTAAGGAAAGGGAAAGAGACTTACAGCTTTGTTCATAATGAGTGGCAGAAGGTCACTGAGGTGAGGATAGAAGGATTCCGCTGGAACAGCTGAAGCTATAATAGGAATTCCTTCCCCAGCAAACTCCTGCAGCATTGCATCAAACTCTGCCTAATATGCAAACATATGTAGCGTCACAAAGCTGAAAGCCAGGTCGACTTTGACAGTGATCTAAAACTCACTGACTGACCATTCCTGACTTTTTAATGAGAAAGTAAAGACCTGCTGTTCATCATCATCAGCCTCATCACCACCTCCGTCCTGACAAACAGTCTGTGAAAACAAAGAAATGGAAAAATGAAAAAATACATTAAAAGCAAAACATCAAAACACAAAACGCTTAAACCCTAAAACGCTTAAAACACAGCATACTAGCATTACAATTAAGACCCACACATCTATATTCTGCTCATTACAAGGAAACCACTGCTGCCGAAGGCAATTTACATTACAGACATGTACATTAGGCAGGTTTCCATCAGAAACTTCTAATTCCTAAACTTTTCTGTTTAGCTTATGGGGACGGAGACGTCTAACTAGTCTGAATAAAAGATAAACCTACATCTGACCATTGTTATCTGGTATCAGAAGTGTATAGTGTGTACACGCCCTTAGCCTTTATGAATATTTACGGGATAGACTTTCAATTAGCCCTCATTCTACACATTAGAAAGGACAGATATATGTAGTGGAAACACATGACGCAACAGGTGTAAGTAACTGAAACTTATTGTATCGACAGAAAACTCAGTGCTATAACAACAACTGCAACCACAGAAGGAACTATAACTGCTGCTTGGGACACATATAAAGCCACGTCAAACTAGCAAATAACTGAACTTGTTGATTTAGCTACAAGTTCAAAGGGAGTCCTCACCTTCTTCTTCAGCACGTCTCTAATGGCGTGGCTGATTTCGGTCAGTCTGCCAGGTGTCTGAAACACCTCCCCCTGACATGACTTGATGACGGCATTCATGGCCTCCAGCACCCCCATGACCACTTGCCGCTCCCGCTCCTGTTTCACTGCCTCCAGGAAGCAAGGCAGCACCACCTCAAGCAGTTTATGCAGTGCTGCACAGAGACACTTCCATCAGTTATTAGGCAGATGATGATCAGGGACGGGAATTAACTGAAGGAGCCTAATTTACTGAAGCTCTTTACTGTCTTGGAAAGCTCATAAAGGCACAGAGAGGTCAGAGGGGAAAAGGAAGATGAAAAGGCCTGTAATCAAAGTATTATAGAAACAATATGCAAATTAGAAAAGTACAAACCCCCCCCAAACGACTTGCTGCGCCTGTAAACTAACATACACAGCAACATTCCTACAAAGACAACTGTATTATTTGAATGTATTGATATTTTTCTAAACAGAATTACCTGAAATGTTTGTGCCATTTTTAACTTACTGGTGTTCTTAATGTCAGCCTGAAGAACATGCCCAAAGCCAGAATGAAGAATATGGCTCATGTGGCTCATTGGTGTGTTCTTTGGCAAATTACACTTTTTCCTCATTTAATCAAGAATTGTGCAGTTCTATTTCTAATGCTATTAAACTGTGCCTCTGATCATTTGTTGGTTCTGCATGAGAAATACAATGTAGCCAAGCAACACATATAGACAAGGCATCAAAACTGTACCTTGTTTAGGGCGTCAGTGTCTAGGCACTAGGGTGAACAGAGAGACAGAGAGACAGCATGTGGGGTGAGGATGCGATGTGGTGTGCTTGTGTGTGAAGTATACCCTGGTGGTTGGCCTCAGTGGGATTTTCCTTCCACACTTTGTGTTGAGCTTGGCAGAACTGGCCCATGGCACTAAAGGCTGCTCTTCTCACATCCTCATGTGGGAACTAATATACATACACAAGAAAGAGAACATATGTAGCCAAAAGCGCACACACATAAACCTGGCGATCAGCAACACCAGACATTCACATGATTCCTTGACGTCTATTTGTACAGAAGCTACCCTTCACAGTCAGTAACCAATTTACAGTTACGGCATTTAGCAGACTTCCATTCCCTAACTACAGGGGGCAGTCTCCCTGGAGCAACTTGGGGTTCAGGGTCTTACTCAGGAACCCAACCCAGTGGTCGTGCTGAAAGTAGGATTCAAACAAATGATCTCTTGGTCCACAGACAAGCATCCTACCTAGTCCACCACCACCCCAATAAGTGCACGGACTCAGGGGAGCAACTTACATCATGCAGCACGTAGATCTGCTCAAAGCTTGACTCCAGGAAGGGCTGGAAAGCAAGACTGAGAGAGGGAAGCCATTAGTACTCCATTAGTGTGTGTCCCTGTAAGAGTACATTCACTGCTTAGGAGCTACAGCATGGTTGATGATCTAAATTAGCATACGCACTACCAAATAAAGACCAAGAGTGTTTTTCAAGATAGGATGAAAAAAAAGCAATGTGCTTGTGTGTTCCTTGTAAATAAAAAAAATACCCAGTGTTAAAGGCGATTTCCCCCAGGGCATCACAAGCATCCTCCTTCTCATTAATGTAGGCATTTTCCACACTGAACCTACAGAGATCAAGAGCATTGTTAGTGTTTTAAAAGAGACGGAAGAATCCAATGTGAACCAGAGGGAGAGAGACATACCCAGCAACATCCTCCACCTCGTTCTCCCCATCTTCTTCCAACACAAAATCACCCTCTTCATCATCATCGTCGTCATCAAAGAGAACAAACTGCTTATCCTCTTCCACATGAGCCTACAAGTAAAACTCAGGCTTTAAGACGGCTGCTCTTACTGCAGCCTAAACTTCTTTTAGCTAAACTGCACACTTTAGCTCGTCTTTAGGCAGTAGATAAGCACGTATAAATTAAGTGCTCTGCTGATGCTTCTACACTTTGCCTGATCTGCTATATTTAGATTACATTTGTGTTTATTTTATTTTTGAACAAATCATGACTATATGACACCATCAAAGCATGTTAATGTATTTAAATAAGTTTGGGTCATTTTCTGATTTGTCCATTCAGTGGAATGGGTCATTACTTCCTCAACTCATCAGTAAATGCCCATCCCCTAAATCTTTAGTACAGTTAAATTTCTCAGTTGCTTTGCTATCCATTACAAACCATCACTCCCTCTGTGGATTTTAGCGACAGTAGCATCAGGGATGTGATGGCAGTAAGATGAGGATGGAGGCTCTCCGGGCTGACTGTCGACACAGCTGAGAACAAGCTATACCTATAGAGCAAAAGAGAATAAATGTCAGTGTCACCATCTCAACGGTCATTTAAGGCTACATGAGTGCATTATAAAATTATATACATTTTCATTCTCCAAGCCCATTGGTATTCATATAGGTGAGCTATCAGACATGTGTGTCTTTATATCTAAATATTCAGCGTCACTCTGGTTAAGTGCTCTGTCCATGTTCACGATGCAATTGTTGAGTACACAAGAATATGGTATAAAGTAACAGCAATTCAACGAAACTACTACGCCACAATAAATTAACCAATATTTCACAATGACTGATTCAAGAAAACTTCACACGTTTTATGACACGCAGTAAACCTAAACCAGCATTAAATGAAATGGAGAACACGATGGAAAAGGACTGCTGTTAAAGACATACGTGCACCGCCGCAAGTCAGGATCATCCACAGCATCAGTGAGCTTCAGACCAAGGTGCACACACTCTGCAGCCAGGGGACCGAACACGTCCTTACCAATTGTGCGGGCCAATACAGAGAGAGTGTCTGGAGTGTTACATGACAAGGAATGAACTCGGACTGTAGCTTTGAGAAGAGAAACATGAGGTCGCCAAGAGGAACAAAGCACATCTTTCATAATTCCTACCTAAGGCCTGAGTCTGCAATGGTCTCATTTCCTCCCTCACGTCAGTCAAGAAACCTTTCAAACTTTCTATTACAGATGAAAAATAGGGAACTAGCAACTCTTTTGCAGCATTACCTAAAAGGTGAGAGATGAAAAAATAAAACACACACACACACACACACACACACACACACACACACACACACGCGCACACGCGCACACACACGCACACGCGCACACACACGCACACGCGCACACACGCGCACACGCGCACACGCGCACACGCGCACACACACGCACACAAGATAATTAACTTTCACTGGAACAGGAGAAAGACAAAATGAATGTACAGTACTGTGCAAAAGTCTTAGGCACCTGTGCAAACTGCTTGAGGACATTTATATCAGCAGTGGGTTTCTTTCTGCCAGCAAAAAATCAGCTGAATATTAGAATAAATGCAAACAAACAAGAAATCAGTAAAAAGTTTATATCAAAATTTCTTTTTTATAAAAAGTAGTCAATATTCTGTGAGCTGTTAGAAGAACACAGGTTTGGATCCAGGGTTCTGCTCAGGGCTCCAGTCATTGGGTGAATGAATAAAACTCCATAATCAGCCCCTAATTTAATCCACTCAACTAAAAAGAGTCAAAGCAGATATTTGATGGAGCTACAAGTAATACTGGCTTCCACGAGAAAAGAGGTCTGAAAATGGTTAAGCAAATACTTAACAATAAATTTAAGCACAATTTATTCAGATGCTTAAGAATTTTGCACAGTACTGTAAAGATTGTAAGAAATCTATTTAAAAAGCAATGCAGCTGTAGTGGTGTCTTGTTACCTATAGCTCCAATAGCACTGACAGCAAGCTCTTTCAATTTCAGGCTTTCTGCACTGCTCAAGGCTGACAGCATGGTCTCCATAAGAGTCGGTAGATAGGACTGAATATCATCACCTAATTAAGAAAAGAAAGGATCATCCATGCATTTGTTATTTGTGAAAGTGTCAGTTTCCTTTTGGTAAGTAGTAACATGAAGTGACAGAAGTGCAGACAAGCAACACCGCAAAACCCTTCACATTATTCCCCTGAAAACCAGTGGGCAGTGGATAAGAATGTGGTCTCTGTTATTCTATTGGTGTGGTGTATAGACTTACCTAGGTTTTCTAGAAAGTTCTCAAGGGCATAGAAAGCCTTGGTGACATGGCCAATTTTGGCTTCATTCAGAGAGGACATGTATCCTAGCAACAGTGGCATCAACTCTGTGTGGTACTTACTGACTTCAGGCTACCGAAGACATTAGAACAAAATGAAATGAAAAGTTCATATTAAATGGGTACATTCTCAGAATCAACAATATTAATAGCTATACTTACACATCTTCATATTTACAAACACCCACTGCAGCACAATGCATAGCATGTATAGGTATGAATACAGTCTTACCTGCAGATGCTCTGAGAACTGACCCAAAGCAAAAAGACCTGCACTGCGCACCACCTGGTTACCGTCAGATAAACTGTGACACACGGTCTGGAGCACGGACGACAGCATTCTGTAACACATACATGAACATACACACATTCTTCAACAGCCTTTCCTTTCCTTGCATTGAAATATTTGCCTGAATAGGACATACTTGGTGCGAATATGGTCTGCACAGCCCTCAGCCAACACTGCTAAACACAACAGTCCTCCCTTCTTCTCGTATGGGTTCTCACTGCTCAGGCAAGCTTGAACTAAAGGCATCTAGCAGAGAGGAGAATTAATAGCTTTAATTCTAACAAACATTACATAAAACATGAATGTGCTTAGGGTGTATTTTTTATATTTTTAATATTGATGGTTAATGGTTGGGAAACAGTCTAAAACTGCATTAATTTCCAACATTCTAAAGATCTAGGACCAGCGCGCAATCCTCAATGGGGTTCACTATCCAATAAACTCATCATACGCCCAATACTCGCTTCTACTGTGGGACGTGCCTAAGACACGGAGAGGCTTGAAACTATAGGAGACATTTTCTAAACTTTTTTGATCATTTTCTAATGATACATCATATAGTTTCCATAGCCCCCCAACAAATAGCCCCGAGTAGGCTCGTCACAATACTGATATTTCAAACTCGATACCAATAATAAGGATGGTACTCAATACTATTTTCGATACTACTGCGGGGAGATAAAACAAAGACAGGAACTTTTTAAGTGTGTTTAGACAAAAAAAAGGTTTTCTTTG
This sequence comes from Nannopetersius ansorgii, assembly GCA_037974605.1. Classification (NCBI taxonomy): domain Eukaryota; kingdom Metazoa; phylum Chordata; class Actinopteri; order Characiformes; family Alestidae; genus Nannopetersius; species Nannopetersius ansorgii. The sequence continues at coordinate 3,026,936 of JBBPDE010000006.1, forward strand.
TCTACTCAAAATTGTACAGCTTCTTTAGGTATTTTGAAAAGCGTTTTATAAATTTAATGTATTGTTAATAGTCTAGTCAAGTTTCAGTATTCTGCATTTATTTTGTCAACCAAACATGTTAGAACTTAGAAGTACACACACAATTTTAAACTAAATAAATTAATGAACATCGATTACTATCCGAGAATCAATTTTCTGACACCCCTACCCCTAGTGAAATACACTACTCACAGTAAGGTAGGGATCTTGTGAGAGACTTGGGGGATGTCACACATACGGTGTTTGTTTCACTTCAGACGTTTCTGGGAGAGGGAGGTGAGTGTATTGGGATGATAGACACACCTCACTCTGTGTTTTCCATGTAATGTATCATTGTGTACAGAAGTGCCTTATACTGGGGCCAGTACCAAAAGACCACCTTTTTCAGTGTGGCCTCAGTTTCAGCATTCTGTGGGTATAGAAAGCTGGGACTGTCAGTAAGTCATTCCCAGTTCATC
>JBBPDE010000006.1:3137548-3151001 GCA_037974605.1 Nannopetersius ansorgii
GAATGTGAGATAATTTAATCTTTCTTTCTTTCTTTCTTTCTTTCTTTCTTTCTTTCTTTCTTTCTGTTTTTACTATTTATTTACCATTTATTCATTTTTGAAAATGGTTCTAAATTTTTTTTTTCTTCAATTCTTAAACATTTTCCAGTTGGGTTAGTGTATGTCTGGTTTAGAAGTAAGTTTTAAGCTAGAAGTTTCTAGATTGTAGATCTAAGAGGTAAGAGTGTGTGCGTGAGAGAGGTGTGTGTGTATTTGTGCATATATAGACAGTGCCAGAAAGGCAAATTTTTTTTACAGACCATCAGGAGAATGTAAACGTTTTCCTTTTAAACAGCTCGATGTAAACATTTACGTATCTCTATATTATTTAACTTTTTAAGAAAACTTCACTGTTATTTTCTATTTCACGGTTCCAGTGATTCAGTCACATTAGTTGTAGGAATATATGCGTACAAACAAAGAATTGTTTGTAAATAAAAAAATAAAATAATGAGCGGAATGAGAGGGACTGAAGGACGGAAACGTGCTGCATCATTTATCGCAAGGGCTTCTGCAAACTTTTTCTTCTTCGTTTTCTGTTTTTCTTTTTTTCTTTCTTTCTTTTTTTGGTTTGAAAAATTAATGCCTTTAATTTTGGTTGATGGCAACATCAGCGCAGCTCTGTAAATTGCTCTTTAATGAGATTTTGCTACAGGGGATAATCTGCTACTGACAGAAAAACATCTTGAAAACATCTGTAGACCTATGATTTTACTCTGACAATTACAGCCCCCCCTTCACTTCACTCACCCCCTCAATATGTTTCAAAGCTCCTAGACAGAGACAGAAAAAAATGGTCAGTTCAAAAAATAAATTAATAAGTAAGCGTATAAACAAATGCTTAACACTCTGCCATCTAACCTGATGAATGCAAGTTGGAAGATTTTTGTTTTTTTGGTCAGACTAATGAACATCTTGGAGTTGTTTAATTGAGAAATGTGAACAAAGAGCCATTCTGTTTAATGTCTGGGGTAATGAGCAGTGGACTATAGGAGGACTTACAGAGGAGCATCTGACCCTATCGGATGCAGCGCAAGGGTCATTATCCTCAAGTGGTCCAGTGGTTTAATGGAGCTTCTTCGCTGACTGATGCTGTCATGAGTCAGAGGAGGAACATGTCATGTCTTTTGGGGCTCTGCTGACCTGATCTGGCATCAGAGAGAATGAGAGAGAAAGAGTGAGAGCAAGAGCAAGTGAGATTTTCAGGAAGAAACTTAGCGACAGAAAGAGAAGGAAGAGTAGGAAAGAAAAATATAGAAATTGAAAGAGGGAAAAGATATATATAGAGAGAGATAGGGAGATAACGGTGTGCTTTTTAAAGAGAGAGAGAGTGAAAAGGGGAACTGTGTGAGAGAAGGAAGAGAAAGAGTGAAAGAGAGAAAGAGAGAAAACTGTGAGCATTCTTAGAGAGAGACAGGGCGTGAAAAGTGAGGGACAAGGACAGAAAGATAGAAAGTTAAAAGAGAGAGAGAGAAATTAGTTTCTGGCTTTTTTCTCCATCAGATTTTTCAAAAACTGCATGGAAAAGCTAATTATCAATTAAAGACCAAATTATTGACAGAATGACGGGTACATAATAGCATTGTTACCACTCATGACCAGTAACACAATATGATGTGTTAAACTAAGTGTATTTATAAGAACTACTTGTGTTTATCATTTATCTAAGGGGATAACATTAACAGTTATTTAAAATAAGCTTTAAAACTCTGAGTTGATGTAACCAACAGGCCAGTTGCAGACTGTGTAAAGTTGATTTGCTGTGGTCTGAGATTACAGTACATTACATTTGTTTATCAGACACTTTTAACCAAAGCAAGATTTTTGAGGAAACTTTCTAGTTTCAGAACATTGTGCAAACCAGAGAAAAGTACAGTGTGCTAGATCTTTAAGTAGGGAATAGTCCAAGAGGTGTAGGCTTAATTAGAAGAGCAAGTGTGATTTAAGATGATAGAAGAGGAGGTGCTCTCTGATTAGATTATATTTGAAGAGATCAAGCTAATTCATCTACATTTATAAAAAAAAAATGACACTTTGAATCTGAATGATGGAACAGGAGTGTTCACCCACGTCCCTGTCCTCAAAATCCATGCACTTTCAGGACTCTGCAATGTAGATTACTTCCTCCAGGGAGTCTGGAGAGGATCCCAAAGCCGAAAAAATCTCTTCCAGCAAACAGACAAGTCTGGCTTACCTCCAGCAAAAATAGACCATATCACGCAGAGCTGCAGCCAAGCCAGAAAGCCCAAAATTATATCTGACACTTTGCATCATGTCAACTTTGTTGCCTCTCTGTGTATCTCTCTCTGTTCTTCTTTTAAGCTCCTGCATATTGATCTTGGTTTCATCCTAATGCATTTTTTTTTGTTTGTTTGTTTGTTTTTCTTTTTCTGTTATTTTTGTCCCCAATTAAAACGTAAAAAATTACAGATGTGGGTCTTGTAGTCTCACCTGCTGTTTGCACGAGCTGCATTCGTTTTCAGTCTGGAATCGCTTTCTTTGTTTTGTGAGCAGACGCAGAGTAAGTAGCTGCCATGATAATTACAGAGCAGGCAGGGAAAGTAAAAAAAAAAAGAAAGACAGCTTGGTAATCCTTAGGTTGGAGGGGAAGAAAATTCCAGCCGTGCTGAATTTGATTTTTGCCCTATAAAATTCCAAATTCCTGACGTTTATAGCCTCCTCCTTATTGAATGTTAAAAGGGATCCTGATGTCTCCCACATCCAATTATATGACTCCACAGCAAAGAGAAAAAAAAAGAACCTGTCTTTTATGAGGATCTTGTTTATCCTTTGATTCCCTCAACTGTTAATGAACATCAATTCACAGCATAAACCCGAAAATTGCTAGACTAACTGCAGCAAAGGTCTTTAATATGGTATTTCAAGATTGGATTCCAATTCCATCTTGTTTTTTCAAACAGTAACTCATTGCTGCCCAAAAGATCCAAGAAACAAGAAGAAGAAAAAAAAGTCTCCATTTTTTCTTTTCATTTTAGTGCATAATTTAAAAAACAGCTGACCTTGTGTGAAAAACAGCCGATACATTGTGTGAAAAAAAGAATAAGCCAATAGAAAGTGACTTTACTTTGAAAGTTAAGAATGTTTTTGCCTGCTGGTGTGAAGTTACCATTTGGGAGATTTTTTTTTTAGATGGCATAATTCTGTATTTTAACAAGCGGTATTTTCTCTGTGTGCGAATAAACCTATTGTGTCCCCTTGAATGACATGTCAAAACAGCATCAGTGATCAGAGCTGGTGCTGATGCCAGAGAGAGCCCACTGACTCAGCAGGGTGCTGGGTCTTCAATGGCGCAAATGGGATAGCCTTGTCTGGCGACGCCATTGCCTGCGCTCTTTCGGATGGAAGCACATGTCACACCCAGGCTCGTCATGCCAATCACCAGCTGAGGGGTCCTGGCTGACCGATGGAAGAGGGCGCAATGCCTAGTGCCAACCTGGTGCCCACCACTGCCTCTACTTAGACACCACGCTGTCCTGCAGTTGAGGATGGAGGGATCAAAATGAAGATGAAAGTCCATGTTCGATGTCAGTTCATTTAACTGAGAGTTACTTATCTAAAGAATTTAATACCCAACATTTGTGTATATAGCATAATGCATTTCATATTGAGTTCTTCTGAATAGTTTATGTCATTTAGTTTTATATAATTTAGGGGTTTTTATATAAATAAAGTTGTATTTATGGGCTTGTGTTGATTAAAACATATGCCCAAACCAAGAGCATTGTTTTTAACTTACAATGGATAGAGCTAATTAAATAAATTCCTAAAGGAAACTTATAGTCCTAACAGTGACCTCAGATGAGAACTGCTCTGCTTAAACTGATTTTGCCAAAAAAACAACTGTAAGCTCTTCAGCATTTCAGGTCTTATATGCATTATAAACATACATTGTCCTCAATCAACACTAATACAGGTTATCTTGCAAAGTGTTCAGACTGAATCAGGACACCATGCTCTTGCTCAGCTTTATACGTATCCAAAACTGGCAAAACTTCTGAGAAGATTGAGAGATGTTTCTATTATGTGGTCAAATATATGGACTTGTGAGAGATTCACTATGAGAATCATTCTCACCACCTCAGAGGGATTCTTTCCATTGTCTTCCTCAATCAAACCTGTCCCTGTGTTTTAACCTGTCCTTGTCAATGCTTGACTTGACACATCTGCAACATTTTGACATCCCTGGATTATTCTGAAAATCATTAATAGCAAAGTAAGAGATGCGACTTTTATGGGGTCAAGCATACATGTTCACAATACGAGATTCACTCTCCATCTCCACCTCTCAAGCCAAAATCCTTAGCAAAGATTCCTTTTCTATGGATTTGGGGCCTGCCTTGTCTGACCAAAACAAGAATGAAACCTGTCCCAGTCAGTGCTCGACCTGACATAATCTGCAACAGTATGACATCAACAAACCATTGCACGATTCTAAAAATGAGGGATCTGGATGAAAATTAGAAGGAAACACCTAAAGCCAGACATTTGCAATGGTATGCATTTCCGCTCTGTGGTATCAACGGGGAAGGAATTTGCCTGGTCTCCTCCGTTCTTTGCGCTGTCTTGTAGAGAGGAGAGAATCTGGGGGTGCCAAATTAAGTGGCGTGCTGATCCGCGCTGGCTGTGTGGGGTAACGAGCAGGCCCAGAGGATATTTACAGGGTCACACAAAGGAGGTGCCGGGGAAGTGTAGAGGAAATCAGGGCTCCAGCAGGACGCCTCGCCAAGTCACTAAATTCTGCGGGCCATCCTCGCCCGCTATCAGTGCCGGAGCGAAATCTCCACCTCATCAACTTGAGCCATGAGAAAGGCCCGATAGCTGGGAATAGCTACCCTCTGCGCTTAGCTTCTGCCGCATCTGTTCTGCTGGAACAGATTTTTCAGGGTGCTGTACATTCAGTAACTCACGATACAATGGTTTGGGAAGGGGGAGAAGGAAATCATAACCATTTGAAGCCATTAAGCTGTAACAGCATTACACTGTGTCTCGGAGAGTCTTGTTCCAGCTCTACGCCAGTTTGGCACTACATCATCATGGGTGTTCAGCACAAGAAAACACTGTGAACAACATTTTCACCAGCCTCCTTGGCAATCCCTGCAAAGAACCATTTTACAACACCACCATGACGATAAAGAGAGTCCTACTGCTTTCTCAATGTGGGGTATAATGCAATTAATAACGTAGGCCACGCATAAGTATTCCCATGAGCCTGTGTTGGATTTTATAACACTGGAGACTTTCAGAACAGGACGATTTATTGTTGGCAATAGTTAAATGATGCTGTACTGTGTTCGTTGCTTGTGTGGCTATCACTCTGCCATTCTCTCCACCAGTACCTCACTCTGTGCCTGGGCTCACAGATTCCCCTTTGTTCAGTTTTTCTTATACACATCGATGTCCCCCCATATCTTACTTCCACTTTAGAATAAACGCATCCCTCTTTACAAAAAAAATTGAAACTCAAGTAATTGAGGCATGATTTAATTAATCCAGTGTTTGTTATTATGTCCATAAAGACTCTTAGATGCATCTATTTCCTTTGTGGTGTCTAAAGTAATTATAGGTTCAGCTATCTGTTTACTTGATGAATCTTTTTTTTCCCTAAGTGTTGCCTGATAAATAGCAAAATAAGTCAAAGCCTGCTTTGTATTCGGTAATTAAAGTGAAAAATATAGCAATGCAAATCTTTAATTGGACTCCAAGAGAGAGATTCAGATTTTCCCTTTAATGATAAGAGATGACTGGGGACAGAAAAAACAAAGTGCGTTGAAATGTGACGCTCCAAGTTCAATTAATCACAATACAGAAAACAACCAATTTACCATACAGCTCCTCATTCAGGGAATCTCACAGCCCAGGTAATGTTCTTTTAATCATCTCATTGCGACATTAGCCAACTCGTATAACAACAGATGGACCGAAAAAAAATCTGCCATCTCATACAGGGAGCATAATGTTTCACTGGCTGCAGTGAGGCAGGCTGGGTTTAACAGGAGGATATTAATGACAAGCCTGTATTTCCCAATCCTATATGACACAACTTTATTATGTAAGGAAGAGTGTTGAATCAAAATGATTTTTTAAAACTTTGAACTAATGACATTTTCAGAAACCGTTTCAGTTCATTAAACATTTTAGCCCCGTGTGTATATTTAGTGAAGGGTGAATGACTGGATGGTGTCTTTCTTTTTTAACTCTGGCGTGGGAATGTTTTTTCTTTCCTGAGAACATGTGCACTTGTTCTAGTTGTCTTGTTCCCTCCATCATAGATAAAAGTTCATTTGAAGTGCTGTCTTCCCACTCATTAAGCTGAATTCCATGCCATCTGTGAAGTGACACAAACACACCTGCTCTGGTCTCTGCAGCCTGTAATGGCTTTTCACAATGTGCAGGCTGGTTTAGTGAGTCGACTTAGCTCAGGCATGCAGCCGCTTCATTCCTTAATCACTCTTTTCAGATAAACAATCAGTTCTCATCGTCAGTGGTGGCAGAAGTAACAGTGTACTTGTGTAAAATTATAACAGCCGTGTTAAGAGACCACTGTGTAGTGTTCACACGCTATATCTCAGCACTCTCTGCAGCGTACAGCTTCAGCAGAGGTATGAGATTTGTGAGGGGAAATGTGCAGGCAATGCTGGATTTGATGAACTTGCTGGAACTCTGGCTGCGTGATGACAGCAGAAAGAGTTGGTGCCTGATGCCAGCAGAGCGATGACCGGCAGACTTTGCCCTTTGCCTGTTCTATCTGTTCCTGAACCTTAGAGACAGAGAGCCCCAGCGGTACCCTGCTGAGGTCTCCTGAAACCAGAGACTGTTGAAGTGCTCATGTCCACTGTCCAGCACTTTTTCAACTTTGGGCTGCTCTAAATGTGGCTATTGCATAAAGACGCTTCAGACAGTCTGGTCAGTCAAGCCCCCACCCCAGAGTGAACTCCCCCAGACCAGGGCTCAGACCACCCTGGGCTGGTCAGCAAGCCTTGCTTACACCTGCCATAAAACTTGAAAGACCCCTTCCTTTTGCTTTGAAGTGTTCAAAGCATAGCTGCCTGACCTTTGATGCAACTTTGGCCACAACACATGTTTAGCGCACCACGTATAAAGCAAGTTGGCCCATCCATGGACTGTTTAGCTACATGTGTGAGATGTAGGGGCCCATGCATGGCAGCCATGCATGGCCTTCAAGCTGTTCTAAGCAGTGTGGGGGCAGTATGGAGGTCAGCTGGGAGCTCTCGAGTGGGAAAGGGAAAGGACAACATGGACTGGTCTCTACTGAGAACCTCGCTTGTTCACCAGTAACCCAAAGAGCCCTCTAAATTCACAAGAACTGCACTGACAGTCAAACCTACTGTTTTCGTTCTCATGGGTCTTATGCAATTATCTTACCAGGTAGAATAGTACTATTTTCATCCATATTGCTTCCATGTAACTGATCTCTTTTATGTACAATAGCCGACTCCACAATTTGGCAAAGAATTAACTCAAAATCTTCGCTCTTCGAAAACTGTTTGCAAAGATACATTCGAGTTGTTCTGGAGAGTTTTTTTTCGCTATATCGTATTTTAACAGAGCTTTAATCTAGCCTGGAATGTTGAACTGTTTCCACTCTACCATGTGCAATTTTGCACAATGTTCTTGTCAGGTGTTAAAACATTATTATTATGTGCATTGACTTATTATGTGCAACAATGTTACCATGTGAAATATTGTCAATATTACTGATCTACCATGGTTCTCTATTACATGGTAATTACATACTCCTAACCACAATTTGTGTCATTAGTAATTCACTTGACTGTAAGTTGACTGATTCTGTGCATGTCATAATGAAAGCAGTTTTCTGACTCTAAAAGCCGATGAGCTCTATTCCGGTTATTATTTGAGTTAGTTTTTACTAATATAGCTGTTTACTACAAACTGTTAAAAAATGGAAGGTATAAAAAAACCTCCCTTGCATTAAACATTTACATTTTCTTGCTTCTTCTTGTGGTCCTGAGAAATAACTGGTAGACTTCCTGAAATGTCAAATAAGATTAGTTCATATAACTACATCAATATGATTTCAAAACGTGGGTTATGTTGGATTAACACAAATCTTGGGACAAAAGGCAAAGTTAAATGAGATGCCCATGATTAACTTTTCCATGCCAAGTCTTCTTCATTAAACAGTAAAGAACTATTTGCAAGACTGGGTAGACTATTTTATATGGAGCATTTTATAACAGGCCATAATCATGTTAGGCCTGTTAATGCTGTGAGTGCTGATCATTGGTCTGTAAATGTCAAACAGAGTATGCTGATATACTGCCCACCTCAGGGTGCATTTTTCTACTGCCACAGTGACAGTGCTGGAATGACATAATACCAACATGACTCACACTATAAATGCATAGCTGTTATATAACAGAACCTTTCCCATGGCACATGTTCTGCCTTTCTCTCTCTTTCTGTGAAGTTTGCAGGTAGACTGCTCACACGTTCTACATATGTTGTATTATAAAACACGGACAAGGCTTTTATTATGTATTTAGAAAGCTCAAAGAGCCTTCTAAATACGGCCTTATAATAGAAGGACTAGCAGAACCACCAGCATGAGTTTGTGTTTTTGTTGTTTTAGGAGTTTGGCCAGACTTTCAGATATATGCACAGTGTGTTTTGAGCCAATGTTTACATCACATACTGATTAAAGCATATCTTGAAACTGGCCTATATAAATCAGAATCAGAACATTTTATTGCTTAGGCTTCAATTGCGCAGAGATAAAATGTCAAGAACAAAACAAGGAAATATAAAACTCTCTAGAAATTCTCTTAAAAAGTTTTAAGAGACTAAATATCCAACGCTACATGAATAAAATGCTGCGGTCAGCAAGAGAACTGAAAATAAATACTCTAGACAATTAAAAAAAAATTACTGCAAAAATTACTATTCATAAAAATGAGCATCTAACATTGTTCAATGCATTTGTTGCGTGATGACCAAATATTGCTGTCATACACAAAAAAAATATGTCCTCTTTATAAATCAGTGTGTGGCACATCTTGCCCCCTTTAGGACTGTGACCATTACTTTGGAATCTGTAATCTATCATTAAGTTTAAGAGGGCAAATCCTACATTAGGTAGTATGGCCCCCAGGAGTTGACAGCATGGCTCAGACAAATGTTGACCAGACAGAAGCAGTGAGTCGTTGTGCTGCTTGCACTATGACCTTCGAAACGCATAGTCAACAAAGCTTCCCTGTCCGTAGAAAGGCTGCAAGAAAGAACCATCCATCTGTGTGAGTGGGCATCCTGCAATACGTTGGGGGCATTGTATTTACACCTAATGCTTGCTGGGCCATGGATATGAATAATTATTATGGAAGACCTCTCATGATTTGCCTTGGAAAATGTCTCAGTTGGAAAATGTCAGTAAACATGAGTTCATCTAATTAGTTATCAAGCAACAACTATTTCCATTGTCCCAAAAGCATGCACTTTCAGATGCTCCACACTTATCCTATTATCCTTATGCTCCACACGTATCCTAACGTAGTGGAAGTGATCCAGGCCGCTGGGAGAATCAGGCTTTTGGAAATCAGAAAGGGCATGAGCAATATAGCAGCACTGTAACAGTTTGGGTGCAGGGCTGTCCAGTATGGCTGTCAACGCTTATGTGTCTGCCGACATGACAACCCCTTTTACACTGTGACGAGCATAAATCAATAGGCCGTTCTGAAACAACGGGGTCGTGTTGTTGCTCTGTCGCACACGAACCCATGGTCTCCACATGGGGTACCATTCCAGCCCTGACAGGAGTGGTCCCGCCTGAAGGGTGCCATACGGAACCAGGCAACACACGTCTCCCGAATCAGTGTAAATCCTGAAACTCGCTCCACAGCATCTCTCATAGCTACAGTATGCCTGCCACTCATGCAGACTGTTGGATGGACAGCTGCTGGCATTTATTGTGCCCAGTTAGATTTAACCCCAGTGTGGCCATGCACTAAAATCATACCAGCCAAGTTACAGTCCTGGGTGAACTGACTGATTAATTTCTTTACTTTTGCTTTTCTCAGAGCATATGTTTTATTCACTGTTTCATTTTGGATGCTGACTCTTGTAATAAAATGTAAAAAAAAATGTATATTTTTTATATTCACACAACCTATGGTTATACACATAGATATTTGGTGCATAGATATCTCACACACAATGTAAAAGTGTGTTTGGTCATTAAACTGAGCATAGAGACAAACTTAAGGGTTTAGGGTCGCACAAGTGGACACGTTTCTTAACTGATCTGTAATTTTCTGGCACCTAAACAGTGCCTTAAATGTAGCTTCATGCTTTCCAAATAAAAAAGTAACATTTTAATATGGGCTACAATAAAAAAGGGGTCTCCCACTTCATGGCAAAAGGGAGTATCCAAAAAATAGCCAAATATATATAAGTTAAAAGCTAGCCACCACCACCACCACCACCACCAACAACAACAACAACAACAACAACAACAACAACAACAACAACAACAACAACAGTAACAGTAATAATAATAAGAAAATGTATTTTCATTTTACAAGTTAGAAAAATGATCACCCTAAAATCAGATGTTTTGTGTTTACCACTGTAAAGATACTGGAAAATATATGCACTGATTACTGATGACAAACACGTTCGTTCATTTATTCCAGTTGAATTACAAGCGGTCGCGTGCCTTTGTGCGTATGCCATTCCTCACACCACACTCTGTTTTTGCCTCTTCTTTCTCTCTCTCTCTCTCTCTCTCTCTCTCTCTCTCTCTCTCTCTCTCTCTCTCTCTGTTTACTTAATGCCTGTTAGCCAGTCGCTCCCAGAGCAAAGTGAGAGAGAGACCCATATTATTTAAGACTGGACTCTCAAAATAGTGCAAACCACTATTTGTGTCACTAGTAAATTGCTTCAGCAATATTTTTATTCACTTACCAGCAGTATTTACACCCGCTCTCGAGAATTTTATTTAGACTTTATAATGTAGTTTTATCGTTTTCCCTGTTCTGTGCAATCGTAGCATAAGCAATTTCCTCGTTACAGTTTTCTGATTCTGAAATAGTCATAGCATAAGCATTTTCCTAATTTCTGATTCTGAAATATGTAGATGTGAGGGGGCTTTAAATCTGTAATTTCCAGTCTGTGTTTTTTCGTTTTTATTTTAAGCCAGTAAGTACATAACCCCCTTAGAAAGTTCGCACGTGTGTATTTGTGTGTATGTGTGCGCGTGTATAAGTGTGTTTTGTCAAGGTCCCCAAAAATCTCTCCAAAGTCCTTAAAAGTCAGCCGCGACTTTTGTGCATCTTTGACTCAAACACGCACTGGCGCTCCCCAAGAGTTCTCGCTTTCATCTCTTTGATTTTCTCTTTTCCCTCTCTCTCTCTCCCTCCTGTTTCTCCTCCAGATCTGTTATGTGCTAGAATTCTTTGCTTTTCCATAGAAACATCTCCTTTCCGCGGAATATTGATGTTTTCTTCCTCGCGGGGGGGTGACATGGTGAATCAGAGTCTGAGAGCCGTGAACAATGCTTTCATTCAGGGGTGCGCTTTTCTCCGCGCGCTTTGTTTGGTTTTTGTCTTGTTGTTCAGACCATTCATTTCCCAAATGAATACAAATATTGTTTATTCTGCTGATGTCCGCGCGAGCATGCCTCCTTCAGCTCCTCGCGCCGTTTAAACTCTTTTATTGGAGCAGCAGGTCGCGCCGCTACGGCGCTTCACTGTACAAAGTAACACCACATAACGGGCCTCCATCTCTTCATCCATCCATCTCTTCATCTCTTTATCTCTCCATTTCTCGCCATCTCTCTTTATCTCTGCATTCCTGATCTCTTCATCTCCTTATCTCTCTATCATACCTCCAATGATCATCTCTCCATCTCTCCACCTTCTTCTCTCCATCCCTCCGTCTCTTCTTCTCTGTATTTCTACATCTCTTTATCTCTTTATCTCTGTCAACATGTCGCCATCCTCAATCTCTATATCTCTCCGTCTACATATCTCTCCCTCTCTTTATCTCTCCATTTACCTTCTCTCCATCTCTCCCTCTCAACATCTCTCTGTCTCTTCATTTACACATTTCTTCCTCTCCATATCTCTCCCTCTCTCTCCACCTCTTAATCAGTCTTTCTCTCCACCTCTCCATCAACACATGCCCCCTTTCTAAATATTTCCATCTATCCATCTCTTCCCTCCATCTCTTCATCTACATATCTCTAAAACTTTGTCTGTCTGCATTTCTCCATCTCTCCATCTTTTTATCTCTCCCTCTCTCGTCTACATGTCTCTCCATCGCTCACCTCTCTATCTAAAAATCTTGCTATCTCTCCCTCTCTCCATCTCTTTATCTCTCAATCTCTCCCTCTCTCATCTCTTCATCTGTCCCTCTATCCATTTCTCAGTCTCACCATAAACACATCTCTTCATCTCTCCTTCTCTCCATCTCTTTATTTCTCCCTCACTCCCTCTCTCATGTCTTCATCTGTTTCTTTACACATCTCCCTTTCTCTCCACCGATTCATCTTTCCCTCTCTCCTTCTATCCCTCTCTCACTTTCTCAATCTACACATATCTCGCCCCTCTGGAAACATGCAGAAAGAGAGACATAGAGAATCCTTCAGCTCCTCCCATTTTATTCCCATCTCTCTCCAGCCCTGAAAATGTGCCCCCTCAGTCTCTCTCTTTCTAAATGTCTCAATATTTTATCCTTCATCTCTTTGTTCCTTTCTTCACCTTTCTATCTTTCTCAAAATGTATGGGACCTTGAAGTTCAAACGTTTTACTTTTAGACAAATATGCTTCTAAGTCTCTAGTAAATGTAGGTTCTTCCTTTACCTCTCTCTCCAATCTCTAGTGGCCAAACTGTCCCTCTCCATTCCATCATGCATTTCTAATGAAGCATGTTTTCTATAAACCAGTCTAGTGCACTTTGATCTTCAGGGAGAGAAGCTTTAAGATGCTCCTCATGTAAAAACCTGTTAAAAAAAGTTCTCACATGTTTGCCTTAATACATGCAGTATGGCTAGATTAGCGATTAAATGATGGTAGTACTGATTTATTGAATGAACTAAATAATAAAGAAGTCTATCACTGAGCTAATAATTATTGCAAGTCTATGCTGAGCCTCACTGAAAAGTGGCCTTTAAATTCATAATAGGGTTTTATTATTTAATTACAACATAATTCCACCGATTCCACAGCACTGTGCACTGTGGGTTTAATATGGCATACTGTGACTCTGAGATGCAGCTTTTATGTGGCTGGTGTCAACTTTCATGGTTTTTTCTTCGAATTATGGGTGCAATCATCAGGTTACTCTCAAACCCCAGTCTCTCTCTCTATCTCTCTCTCTCTCTCTCTCTCTCTCTCTCTCTCTCTCTCTCTTTCTC
>JBBPDE010000006.1:3151101-3161281 GCA_037974605.1 Nannopetersius ansorgii
ATAGATAGATAGATAGATAGATAGATAGATAGATAGATAGATAGATAGATAGACAGATAGATAGATAGACAGACAGACAGACAGACAGACAGAAAGGGAAAAGAGAGAGAGTGCCCCCTCTATATAACGTAAACATATATCCACTCACCAGCTGCTCTAAAATATGAAAACCAAATATTTAAGCATCACTGTGAGAGAAGATTTACTCTGGGCTTTTTCAGAGAGATGGGAAGACAGACAGACAGACAGACAGACAGACAGATAGACAGACAGACAGACAGACATACAGACAGACAGACAGAGTGCTCTCTAAAAATATCTCCGTTCACCAGTTTTTTTTCCTCTCTGCTACGCACACAGAGTACAAACTCTAACAGCATGCAGGTTAATATGTTGCGGCTAATGTAAAGTCCAGGAGATAATAAACTGTTTTCAGGGTCCAAACATACCCAGTAAACATGAATGAATTTCCACCGACCTCCCTTCATTCAGTCATTGTGAAAGGCAAACAAAACGAATTCTTTTTTTCCGCGAAATAAAACATATATTAGGGTTTCCGACCCCATGGGCAGCAAATATTGCATTCTTTAAATCAGCCTTTTGAGTCCACCTTCACGGCCCCCATATTATGTGAGGCTGACTCGGTGATTGCCATAGAAATCCTAACTCACCATGAAGATTCACCGTTGTGAAGAAATGGCTCTTTGTGGAAGACGTTCTTTGATGTCTAGATGAGAATGCGCGAGCCTTTCATCAAATGCTACCCACGTAATCGGAGTATAAAACCGGGCTACCTATGTGTGTATAAGATATAAAAGGCAAGTCATGGCCATGGAGTCTGAAGACTGAGGGATGAAGTTTTACTTTTTTTGTGGAGGGGTAGAGGTCAAGTTGTTTTTATTTTTTAAGCAGCATATTTTTGTCAAATTTACCAGAAGCATAACTGCTACTACTAGCTGATATTTTTAGTTTTAGTAAATACTGAATGCGCAAGTCTATTTATATGTCTCTCAATTTTCTTCCCTTATTGCACCCCCCTTTTTTCTACTAGTCTTTCTTTCTGTTTTCTTTTTTTCTTATTTGCTCTTAGTTTTTAGAGTTGGACCACTTATTTAGTTGAATGCAGTCCCTAATTTTTATTAAAAGCTACAGTCTACTCGTGATTATTTGTGCATGTCATTGTACACAATTTATTCAAAATACTGACAACTTACAAGGCATTTCGGTACACATTTTAAGGTCTCGTTTATATAATTCCGTTTTCATTCATAAAAATTAGTCGTTGATCGGATTCACAAAAAAATAAAATCACAAAATGCAAAATGCAAGATGTTCACATGGACCAATGGCTGATAAATGAAAAGTCATATAAAATACAGTAACAACGCGTCCATCAAACCTGTTCTGGGCTGCAGAAAACACAAGAGTTGTCTACCTCTTTATGAAATTATTCAAATAATACCAAATTGTATTATTAATATCATTATTTTTTTTTACAAACATAGTAGCAAACATTTAAAAATAGCTGAAATACTGAACCTTACAAAATTACTGTCGACACTTACACATTAAAATGCTGTAGTTTACAAATGTACACTTTTTATGTTGAAGCACTTTGGTTCGATAATACAAAAACAAAAATCCAATGCTTATTAAAAATAAATAAATTAAGAAAGTAAAATCAGGAATTTACAAAATAATACACCCACATGCTTACGATTGATCAGTACACCATTTATGAAAAATGGACACTCGTGAAATCTGTTCATAGTCAGCCATGTGGGAAACAAGTTGGCTGCCTCAGTTTGTGGTTTTGGCTTTGACATTAACTGTCCAGTGCGCCAGTGCATTGCATGATAGACCTAATTTTTCTGACTCTCTGCAACAAAAAATAAAGTCAGAAACGAAGCTGCAAAGTCATTTGGCTGAGAGAAGCTTGTGGGCTCTCTGCCCCCGAATGCCTTGTTGTGCAGAAAACGAGACTTTAACCAGTTCCATCTCCTAAAAGCACAGTACACTGAATGCATGGCTGCAACACGCACACCAGTCTTGCGGTTCTAGAATGCATGGAACTTCGCGCGGACATTCTAGAACTCGCCGACCTCTTGCAGTCGTGCGTTTGTGCATTCTAGAACGCATTCGCGCGTTCTGCACTCTAACACCCGCTGCCATTCTGTATTCTAGAAGGCACTCTAGCTGTACAAGTAGGGAACTTGCCCCCCCCCCCCTTTGTTTTTGTTGATTTTCTGCCTTGTTTAAAAACGCAAGTTCTTCGCTCTAGAAGGCCTCCCGCCTTTCAGAACTCCTATAAGGTGGTCCCTCTGAAGGATCGGGCGTGGACGAGCCACTGGGGGGGCTCTGAGCTCCGCTTGCCCCCGAGCTGTGGCACACGTACCACTCGCTCAGGTTGGCGGCCTGTGAGCCTGAGAGGGGCTCCGAGTGCGCGTGGGGCGCTGTATCCCGGCCCAGGTCCGAGGAAGGAGAAACTAGAGACGGAGTCGACGACTCGTAACCCGAACTCGGAGGTGGTGACTTGCAGTGGACTTTCATGTGCTTCCTCAAAGAGCTGGGGTGCGTGTACGATTTGTCACAACCTCTCACTTTGCAGTTGTACGGCTTATCGCTGGTGTGCACGTGGGAGTGCTTTTTCCGGTCACTGCTGTTGGCAAAACGCCGGTCGCATCCGTCGAACTCGCATTTAAATGGCTTTTCGCCTAAAATGAGAAAACAGAGATTACGTCAGTTATGCATGACACACACACAGTTTAAAAGAAAGCACAAAAAAGACACCCAGCCGTATAATTGGGAGACCCACCATCTCAGTCCCTAGGGGTATAATATTTAAACCGTTAGAAAATTGTAGGTAAAAGTGAACTCTGGTGACATCGATGTTATTCGCAGGCCATGCTGTGCTTGCTGTTCTTTTCTGCAAATGCAAATTGTTAATGTCGCACACATTGTACAAGATGTTTTACAGTGTTCCCGTAAAATGACGAGCTCGTGTTCTATTAGGGCAAAAGTGCCAAACGTGAGCAGTGGCTTAATAAACGCATCTTTTAAGCTGCGTGGTCATATTGCCCTTTTTTTATCCACACACTGTATGTACAGCAGGGGCTTGCGAAGAGGACTATGTGCTATGAAGGGTTGAGGTAATTACATTTAAATCAGAAGACATTGATTTTCGCACACGCGGGCCAGTCGCTTATGAGAATGTGTAATTTGCTGCTGTCTAATTAAACTCGCGTGTTGAATATCAATTTGACCTTCAGCTGTTGGACTGAGAGAGCCAATCAAGGGTATTAGTGTAGTACAAGCGAGAAACGAGCAAAGATACCCTTAGGGAACTGCATCCATAACCAAAGATTCCTCCACGCAGGAATGCAGCCCCTGAGCTATGGAAGAATGCCTGGAGGAAATAAAAGGCACACCATCTTGGCTTAGGGCCTGTCAAGCCTAACTTTCGTGAACTTGAAAATTGTTTTCAGAGAAATGATCTCTTAGTGAAAATAATGAGCCGGAGTTTTCATAATTTCGTAGTGAAAGAGAATTAAAGTGGAGGTCCCAACCGAAAGAAGATAAGTTTGACATCTAGGCCAATCTAAAAAATAAATAAATAAACAGTTAAATGCTGCTAAACTGTAAGCAGTTACAATGATAAGCATGATGAGTTTATTTTAACTGTAAAATAAACAATACCGGTACCTGGTAAAATTAGGCCTGTGGCTCTGTGCCCTCAACAACTTGTTGCAGAGTGTTTTAAACAACAAGAGCAGCAATTAGTTGAACCACTTCGGAATAATTAAACTTATCAAATCTAAGCATGTGTCTTGTGATCATTTGTTAAGTTCCTCAAAGTTACTTGAAAGTACAAGTGGACAAAAATCACAAAAAATAATGACTGGTATGCAAACATTGATATTACTGTTCTATACTTTCTGTAAAATATCTATGAGAAATCTATCATTTTGTCATAAAAATATATTTAAAAGTTTATGGCGTGTGATTAGATAAGCAGCTATTAGCAATTAGCATTTGCAGAGTTTGTGAGGGGTTAGTTGCGAAAAGAGGGTTGCGTTAGTGACAAAACGCAAAAATTACCCCATACTGTGATGCCAGCAGTAAAAGTGCAATTTTAATACAGTTTTATCATTTCCAGTTTTAACATTTCCATTGTTTTATCAACAGGCATGACTTGGACGCACTGCGTGGAGTAGGCCCCAATATTCAGCAAGGCTTTTCAAATGGAAAGCAAGGCTCTAAACACTGGCAGGACTGAGATACAAGCCATACACAATTTAAAACTTCTGAAATATCTACACAAATTCTGAAACACTAGGAAGGTAGGTAGATGCAATTATCATATTAGTTTGTTCGTTTGTGTTGGTTAATTTCTATTGTTTTAGTTTGGGAAAAAAAAACGCAAAACATTGCAAAACAGTTATAAAATCTGACTTAAATAAACACAACTTGTAAATATTTCAGAAAGAAAAATGTTTCACATTAGCTGCGGACGCTAAATATACGTTATTAATGATAATGTTCTTTTGTTGTTCTCAGACTGCATCAGAAAACGAAGAAAAACTAAACTTTATTTTTCAGTGGAATGAGTAACGCAATGTTTAAAAGAAGCAACTTTTCAGAGCATTGCCAAGGGACACACACTGCTGTGGAAAATAAAATCACTGACCTGTGTGCGTCCTCTTGTGGATTTTCAGGTTTTCTGACCTCGCGAACACTTTGCCACAACCGGGGAACGGACACGGGAAGGGTTTCTCTCCCGTGTGTACACGGATATGATTCACAAGTTTGTATTTGGCCTTAAAGGGCTTGCCTTCCCGCGGACACTCTTCCCAGAAGCAGACGTGATTCGCCTGCTCGGGTCCGCCGACGTGTTCCACGGTTACATGGGTCACGAGCTCGTGCATGGTGCTGTAGGTCTTGGAGCAAAGTTTCTTGGCAGAGTGCTCCGGCTCAAGCCACTTGCAGATGAGTTCCTGCTTGATGGGCTGTCGCATGTAGCGGAGGAAGGCACCGGCGCCGTGGTGGTGGTGGTGGTGATGGTGGTGCTGGTGGTGCTGATGGTGGTGGTGGGCGCCGAGGTTCATGTTCAGACTGAGTCCGCCGTAGCCGTGCAGAGGCGAGGCTGCGAACGGGTCCGCCCTGGAGCTCGCCACTGGAGTCAAGTGATCGGACCTCACGTACATGTCTCCAGGTATCCCCAATCTTATTTGTCCGTTCAGGGCTTGGCCACCTGGCGCTCCGCTGGACGATTGCTCGTGCTGGAGTCCGGAGAAGAGGGCGTCGGCGTGCTGACCATAATGTCCCGGGTAGCTGCTACCTGTTGTCGAAACAAACATTCCGTGGTGAGTGGAAGCAGACGCCGCCTGCTCGCTCAGCACCGGCATGGCTGGAGCGGTCAGATCGCGTCGGATGAGGAGGTCCCTACCTGCGGATAGTGCCTGGGCCGTGTGAGACATAGAGTAGGGCACCGTCGCCGCTTGCACCGGGCCAAAGGCTCCCGTTTGACTGGAGACCACGTCGCCGTGGCCTGCAATATGATGATTGTGGTGATGGTGGTGGTGGCGGTGGGGATAATGATGGGCTGGGCTGATTTTGAGGGCCGCGGAGTGCCCCATGTGTTCTGGCCCGAATGGACTCGGCCCCAGGCGGGGTTCCGCAGTAATCTCCCCAGGGTGCGAGTGAGCCATTGAGTGGGGATGGCTGCTGAACCCCGGGAAGCCTGTCACGCTCTGAGGGGTATGGTGGTGATGATGGTGATGGTGGTGAGCCCCTGCCAAGTCAACTAATCTCAGCGCCGTGTTCCGTTTGGAAAACGTAGGGTCCATCACGGGGCTTCCCAAAGCATCCACGCTCATTACTCCTAATTTTTTTCTTTTTTTTTAAGAATAACTTGACAGCAGGCAAAATAATAATGATGATGACAAATATATTTTAATCGCTTTTGGAGGAAAAATATACATGGAGAAAAAAAGAAAAACAAAAAAAAAATGTTAAAAAAAACTTCCTAAAGTTTAGTTCTTATCTCTGTGCCTACATGGAATCCCATTCGGTTGAGAGGCAGCAGCAGGACGCTTTGATATACTGAATAGAGATTCATGGTAGGCGCTGCAGCCTGCCGAGCCGAACAATCATCCCGCTCTCTAATTGGTCAGAGCTCGGTGATTGACGTCACTTGTGACAGTTTCCAGTGCGAAGGGGGAAAATGTTTTAGTGACAGCGAGAAGGAACCAAGGCGCCTGCGCCGATATAAAATAAATAAATAAATGAAATGTTCATATATACTATTTGTTTTATTACGTTTTTTAAAATGTTAGTGTAATTTTGAAAACAAATCAAAAAAGGCATTTCTCAATGTATTACTTCGAGTATGCTGGATGCCTCGTTGCAGCCAAATGTCCACCGAGTTTGATCTGAAGAAAGTTGGCGTCCGATGCATAAGTGTTTTTCTTGTCGATGCTGCTAAAGTTCTCGCTAAAGTCAGATTCAACAGTGCGGTGAAACTCGCTGATCTCGCAGCTCGACGCGTTTGAGGAGCGGCGGGTGTTTCTGGGCTAGGCTAGCCTGCATGGTATGAAAACACCCTCAAAAAAGACATGCGGAGAGATAAAGAAACAGTTTACGCGCTTTGCGCCGGACGCCTACCCTCTTTAGTCCCTGCGTCTGCTTCGTCCGACGACCAGTGTCTGGGAGACTGTAAAAAAGTGGGGGAAAGTCCATGTGAAGGAACCCGTTGTTGTGATCAGAGGTAATTTAGTCCCCTCGCCCAGCCCGGCTCTGTCCACGAGCGGTTTGGGCACACAGAAGGAGGCGCTTAATGAAGGCAGGGACAGCAAAGCGGGGACGCTTGCTAAACAGTAGCCCAGTAAACAAAGTATCTCTTTTATAAGCAAAACGAGTGTATTAAAAATAATCCGTGTGGAAACGCCATTTACTGAACACATGTAACATCGAATACCTGTTGGGCCAAGTCTACGTGCTATTCTATACGTGCTACGTTTACTAGAAATAAATTGTTGGAATGTTCCGTTTTCGCATCTAAAACAGGTCATAATTTCACAGTATCCTTAACTAGTCTCTGGCAATGCTAATGAGCAATAGTGCACATGTCAACAAAGGTATACAATGCTTCATAAACAGGTCGTTCTATATTTTTAATGACCGCCAATGTCTTAACTTTAGGGTTCAGTTAAATGGTGCATTTTCTTAAACGACTATTGCAATATTAAAATGAGCCGTGTGCTGTGGGATGACCTTTTTAAACAGTTGCGCCATTGCTGCGATTCAGAGTGCCCTGACGTTTTTCAGCAAAGGCCCGTTATGTTGAAAGAATGTCTATCCGTTGGGTTATTGTGCAGAATGTGCAGAATTATAGTACGTAGTTGAATAGAGTGGACTGTAGTTGTGTTATTTTGTTGAAAATGAATAAATACACGAATAAGAAAGAAAGAAACTCAGATAAAGCGCTTATAAGTAGTATATGCTTAAGGCAAAGTTTTATGACCCCGAACAAATGTTGGTCAAGGAACATTTTTAACCGTGTGCTGTCATTGATATGCGTAGAGTGTGGGCATGGAAATAGTTTTTTGCAGCATAAAGAGCACATTTAATTATATCAAAATAATCAAGTACAGCAGAATGCATAAACCCTCGAATAACAACAGCAACAACAGCAACAACAACAACAACAACAACAACAACAACAACAACAACAACAACAACAACAACAATAATAATAATAATAATAATAATAATAATAATAATAATAAATACAGGTGACAAATAATTTCCCTGGATGTAATTTTGTTAAATGAATGGCATATGCTAAGTCGAACTAAATATTCTTACCTTGATCCGCACTGCCGAGCTTTTACCTTGTCCTAATCAAATAAGCTAGAGTCAAACAGGAATTGTAGTGTGAACTGACCTCAAAGGAGGGGTCGGCGGGGGGGTCAAACAGTTACCATTAGATTCCTGTCATATATCAGATGTGCAATCTCCATATGCATTGACGCGGACTGTTTAAAAGAGTGATGAGACACTTTTAACAATGCAAAGGCTTAATGTCGCTTGACAAGATGTCACACCGGTATTTTCATAACTTAGAGGCCAATGTCATGCAATGTGATCCCATGTGTATTGCTCACAGCCAAGAAGTTTTGTGATTGCAAATGATATTGTGACAGGCTTTACAATATTATTCAAATATACACACTACCTTATGATTGGCTCAACTAGCGAAGTAAAAATGCAGCCAAGCAACATTTTAGAAACTGAAATCCAGGTAAAAATAAATGATAAATATATTGGATGCTCATTTTCCAGCTACCTAACCGTATTTTAGGGCGAGAGAAAAAAAAATAAATACCAGTTTTCAGCCTTTACAACAAAATGACAAAAATGAAGCATAGACCATGCGCCACGCTTGTGCAGGTCCATACGACCTGTCTCGCTTTCATAGTGTTGAATATGTATTCAATAATTGATGGAAGTCAATTGAGATTCTCCTGAGAGCTCCGCAGGATTGATCTATCAGGCCATTGGTGACATTGCCAGACCATCCGTGTCATAAATAAGTAAACATTGTGTGAAGTGTGACAGATAGTGAAGATGTTAGTCGAGCGGAGTGTGGTATGGGTTGCAGCTGCACTCTCCAGGCATTTCAGAGCTCAGGGCCTTGTTTATTTCAAATATTTTTTTTTGGGGGGGAAGTTATTGTCTTGCGGGTCGGATAAAACCTGGTGAACACATTCTAAAAAGGGGAAAACAGACCGCACACTCCCTGCAATAATTGACGTATAATATCGTGTCTATAACCTAGGCGTATACTGGCAAATTATATTAATATTGTTAATAATGTATGAATAGAGTGATTACAAGGTTCATTCGTAGATAAATAAAAAACATAAAAAAATAAAAAATACCGTTCAATTTTTTAATAGGTATGAGAGCTGTCGTGCTTCACGGGCCAGGTATTTGAACGTGGATTGGGCCCACATGCATTTTAAACTTTTAGATACAGCAGAAAAGTACATGCAATTGTCTCAAAAAGGTTTTGAGTCGTTTTATTGCGTACACTGAAGTACTGAAACCACTTCCAACAACCTGAACCACTGTTTTGTCTTCCTTACCGTTTTCCACCTGTTGAAGACATCCTCCACATTTCTTTTAGAAAGACAAGTTCCTTCAGACAAAAATGTTGAAGATAACAGTCGCACGCTCCCACATTCTCTCTCTATCTCTATCTCTCTCCCTCTCTCTCCCTCTCTCTCTATCTCGCGCGCGCGCTCTGTCTCTCTCTCGCTCACTCTCTCTCTCCCTCACCCTGGAATAAGTTGGAAAAATGTATGAAGCAGAAGGCTGTAGTCCGGATTTTATTCTGATGGCTCGTACAGCTTTGAACTCCAGCCGCACGGTTTCCTGCGGAGAGTGCCACCAATCCCACTTGATAACTTCGACAACCCACAACTTTTAGAGCACGCAACAGTGATACAATACGACCTCGCGCACTTGCAGAAAAAACACATGAAAAAAAAGCGAAAGACAGAATCGTGCGTTCACTATAGTATACCCTAGCGTGGGTGGATATTATATGAAGTCCGTAAATCCCACTATCAGCAAAGGGGTCACAGACTTCAGGCGTGCAATTTGCAAGCTGTCGAATAGAGAGCCGGGAAATGTCATTAAAAAAAAAAAGAAAATAATATGAAGGAAAGCATGTTCTTACTGTAGCTGCACATGCAACTGCATACTTACACCAAATTGCGATATAAAATAGAAACACGGGTAACTAATGTAGTAAAGAGCGCGGTTGTGTACTTGCTCTCGTACCACAGATATGGAACATTTCTGAATCCGTTCATTGTCAGATACCACGCATGTACCATATACACATCTGTTTTACTTGACTCACCATGATAGCCTGTCGTTGTATATAACCCTCCAGATTTCATGGAAAAAAAAGAAATAAAATAAAAATAAACAAATATGTGTTCTATGGGCTCTGGCTCGGATTGCCTTTAGTCAGTAAACTTACTAGTGAGATCGGGGTGGGAATTCGCACGCGAAATGAATCTATCTATCTATCTGTCTGTCTGTCTTTCTATCTATCTATCTATCTATCTATCTATCTATCTATCTATCTATCTATCTATCTATCTAT
>JBBPDE010000006.1:3166365-3177323 GCA_037974605.1 Nannopetersius ansorgii
TTTGGTCTGAAACAGATTAAAGGTAAAGCTGGAATGTAGAGTCAGTGTTGGGCTTTGTTCCTACTTCAGCCCGCCTGAGCGCCCCATTAGGCAGAGATCGCATCAGCTATCATGACTCACGCACACTCCACTGCGCCACACGGATTGTTTTGGGGGGCGAATTTTTATATTGCGGAATGATAATAAGAGATTTTGGGATGTATTAATTTTGCTCTTTTTTGGCAAAATATATCAACCGTGGGCTAAATGCAAATTTAGATTTAAAAATGACAGTCAGGGAAATAAAAACATGAGCGAACACACAAACAAATAAATAAATCAATAAATAAAACTTCTCTCGACTCGCATAAGACGTCGTCATTTCGACCCCTTGCCCGGAAGGCCACGCTAGAACTAATGAAGCAATCCATGTTGATATTTAATAATTCGTGAATTCTTTGAACTCGACCGGACGTGATTTTGGAATTCCGTTTTTGTGCGTCAATCGACCGGTAATAAAAAAAAATAAATAAAATGTAAAAACAGATGTACAGTCTCCAAAGCTCTGCAATACTCCGTTATCCAGGCCGTGCGCACTAAAGCAGCATGCAATAGCCTGCAGTGTTTACATTCCCTCCCCCGGGGTGTGCAGGAGAGCGTGCATGCTGGGGCTACGGTGCGCGTGCGTGCGAGCCACGAACGGACAAGTGAGTGGCCAAAAATCCTTTAGAAAAATCAAAGAGGGAGAGAGAGAAAAGAAAAAAAACACAAACACATCGGCACATCAAACACTAATAACCAATACGGTGAGACTGCATGATGTCTGAGGTGATTTTTCGAGATGCATTCATATTCTCTTTTTCACGGGTTATTAGGTTTTGAGATATGTGAGTGATGGTAATAAAATGAACTGTTCGACTCTATTTAACACTCTATCTATTCTAAGGTTCTGGTACATTTTCATCCATGCACCGTTAGGCTAGCAATAGAAAGTGTTATGTATTGATCTGCACAATGCAGTGCGCCTCTTATGCTCTCATTTCAACTTGAAGAGAATGTTTGCGTCCTCACTCCACTGCTGAGGTTCGCTGGAAACGACACGGAATCCTCTATTTTTATGATGTTTTGTTTCATTTTTTATCACTCAATTTCGAGCAGCATTTGGGTGTGCGGTTATTTAAGGTAGAACGCCTGAAGGACACTGGTTATTTTTAGGCAGCCCTACAAATCAGGCCGGTGTGCACCTTTTACATAGTAATTTCTTACTGTCTCTTAAAACAACTATTGATAAGCGACCGCTAGTTGTACGTCAAGTCCGTTTTTTAAACTAATTATTAATGGACGCTTGTTTTTTTTAAACCCATTTTATATAACCAGATTTGATAAGTTAATTTTACTTTAAAATATTTCATGGAATTTCCCACTTTTGAAGTGCAGATTAAAACAAATAAAAGAAAGAACTCCCCTTTTGTTTAAATCTGGAGGTTGTTTGTAACTGAGAAAATTACATAAACAAACAAAAAAATAGTGCACGTTTTCTGAACGCTGGAAAACAGAACAAAGTATTGATTACAGTGCGATAGTGCTTGACCCTTGCTGCTAGCAAGCCAGGCATCTAGAAAACTTCAACACATCATAATTGCTGCACAGCCTGCTTAGTCCCCATGCAGAACCTCATAATTAAATGGCATGACTTTCTCATTTATCTGGTCATTTACGTGGAGCAGGTGTCCTAGGTTTTCCTAAACTGACATATTCTTTGTGTTTGCGATAAATGATGCACGTTTGTATATGTGTGTATGGGGTGGGGGTGGGGGTCACTGCAGCACACAATATACCGAGGTCTAACTCAAGTTTTTAAGCTTATATTCTTGAGCCAAGTCTACTGTCAGTGTCTACTTCAGAATCTTCTATACCGCAGATAAATGTCAAATAAATGTTACTTTTCGTGAAAGTCAAGTCACGTTTCTGAGAATCCGAAAACTGTTGTCACTATAATAATAGCAATACTACTATTTACATTTCGTATTCAGAAGAAAGAAATAACTGATACACTCTAATGTATGAAACGTTCAACCACCAGATAAAGTTACACTTTATTGTTTTGGATCGGCTGGGGGATAATGTCTAAACGTCGTTACTGTCTGACGTTACTGTCTACGTTTTTACAGCCATTTTAGAAGGAGGACAAAAGCGAGAACAGAAATCCATCAACTACTATTTTGTTGAACCTTATTTGGGATTCCTCTCCCTGGTTACATAACATTAAAAGGGAGCCTTACATAATGGACCCGCTTTTTTTCAAGCACACTTATTTAAACCCACTGATCGCCCCCTTCTGATTTATTTCAGTGATTTTTTGTTTATTAATTTGTATATTATTATTATTATTATTATTATTATTATTATTATTATTATTATTATTGTATTATTATTATTATTATTATTATTATTATTATTATTATTATTATTATTATTATTATTATTATTATTATTATTATCCGTTTATCATACTCCCACATATAGGCTATAACCTCATAAATAAACTACTTTGATTTCCCAGAGTTGCATGAATAGCTGTTGCACAACCCCACCAAAACCAAACTCCAAACGCATAGCGCAAGCTGACAGCAGCAACGCCCTATAGCTTATGGACTACGACTGTTGCTCTCTGTTGACATGTACGTTCATTTATTTCCCTCCAGCTTGGCCTTAGGTACTTGGGATTTTTAATGTTTTTAATCTCATTAAGGCGACATACAGTAAGCTGTACTGTTACAAACATGGCCTGAAATATATTAATGAAATCTTAAAAATAGTACTAGTGGTAGATAGTAGCACTGCTCTACTAGCTGCAAAAATATTCAATAATTTCTCTTGTTTTACAGATCTAACAGAATCACAAAGACTAAAAGCTAGAAATCGACATGTAAAAATATAGCAATATAACAGATATGATGATGGAAAACATTTAGACAGTGCAAAAAAGGTTTATAAAAACCTGATCTTTTGCAAACTTGTACAAACGTCCGGCCTACGTTATTGCCATTTGTCACCATAATCAATTCGACTCCCCTTCTGCTAAAGAAAGAAACGTCAACTAACATGAGTCATAAGAGATTTTCTTGCCCTGTCCAGCATCAGTCGTAGACATCGTGACACGCAGTCAAGCTCAAAAGATTGGTGGAGGCGCTGACTTTGTCCGTGTTGTTGCCTTAACATGACGCCTTGCTAAATGGGGTCATTTCAGTTAATTGTTTTGGGACAGGGGTACAGACGTTTTTCGTGCCATGTCGAGGGGTTTTCAAATACAAAACAGAAAACTGACATTCCATCAAAAAATGCAGCAGATGAGCCGCTATGTTTTATTTAATTTTTTCATTCATCGTAGCCTTTTGTGACACGTTACAATAGCCTTGTATAGATCTACATATTTTTTTATTATACGTCATTATTATTACTTTTTAACTTTCAGTTTTACTTTGAACAGAAAAAAAATGCCCTGAAAACAAACCTGGTTTCTCATTACGTCGCTTGGTGTTTTATTTACTCGTCACAGATGAGGGCTGCTTGTGGACATCTGCTCTTTTAATTGCATCTCATCAGTATAATGAATGATAAAATCTGGAGGTGAAGCACTAGATTGGAACGTTCGGATAATGGCGCTTCAAATGGCGCCTCAGAAGGTGATTCGTTAGAGGAGTAATTTGTAAACTTAATGCTCTTTATAAAATGGCAGTTTTTTTTTCTGTGTATGTCTTTGTGTGCTTCACTGGACAAACATTTGAATTAGTCTATATGAAATGCATGGGTACACCCCCCTGCCACCCAGATGAACATATCCATCTAGTATGGCTTGTTCTGAACATTCTGTTCTTTGCTTTGAATGTTTTAAGACCATTTCATTTAACACATACCCTATAAATGCTGACAGTCATTCATGAGCATGCTATGGCAATTTGATGCGATGTGACTTTTTTCAAAGTATATGACAAAGGTTAAAATAGCAAAACTTTAATGCTTTAAACAGTTCGGAGCAAAAATTGCTTAAGGGGTTATTACTCTATGGGAAATAACATACATTTTCAGGGATTCAAGAAAGTTTCCAAGCTCTTGATTAGAGCAGAAAACAGAGAACTAATTAAAATGCACAGTAAAAATGTCCCAATTAACATAATCATTGACCTCATTAATATTGTGCATTGAACCATGGAAGAGAAGTTAGAGCTCTTTGTAATTAGACACTGAAGATATGTTTACATCTCAAAAAACAGCTGATTTCAACATTACACCACTCAAGATGCAGTTTTTCGAAGTGCATTTTAGGCTTGCCATGCTATAACAGCTATTGAGTAACAAACATGTAAATCATGTGCATAGTGCTCTCCAAGGCAGATCAGTGTTACTGTCTTTTGAATAATGAGTTCTGGGGACTGTTATAGTAGGTTTCTTCTCACTATCTATGTTTTTGGAATGTGCAAAATCACCCTTCCTGACTTGGTCCAGTTTGTAGGTTCACAAATGTCATTGGAACATGAGAAGCACTGAAACTATATGGATAGGTGTGATAACTTAAAATGTTATTTAATTATCAAATGACTCCATGTGAATGTCTGTCACAATGAAAATGACCAAGGAATGGCTCTGCTTGACACAAAATCATTCTCAACTTCCTAAAAAGTGTATTGTGTTTTACCTTGCATTTAAATATTCTGCCTGTTTCAGTGGTTATGCTATTTATGTTTAGGGTTCAAAGGAAATGCTGGAGATTTGTTAATATCTTACGATGTAGTGCTATACAAATTGCAGTTTAATGACTCCTATTGAACAACAGTTGTGGAGTTCACAATTGGTGGAAAAAAAAACGTTTTGTTTAATGCTTAGATAATAACTTTGCCTAAAGCAACATGCATTACGTCACATATCACACCACTCCCATCAGCTGGGACTGATGCTCTTGAGTCACAGGCATAAGTATCAGCAGCACGACTGAATCTAATCAACGTGAGAATTTCCGTGACAGTTCAAGCCAAAGGATCGATGTAGGTTTAGTTAGATTTAATATGATTTAATAACAGCCAAGCTCAGTACCGCACAACCAGATGACAAGTCTAATGAGATAAATGAAAGAGTTTAATGTTAGTTTTTTAATTTATTTCAGTGACTATAGCTCATCCAGCACTGCATCAGTGATGAAGCATTAATGTGAGAAGTTAACTACTTTTGCGACAATGTATTACAGAAATATCACGGCTGCTTCTCTTTGCATATGGTTAAAGCATTTTTTCCCTTTGCTATATCTAAAACCACATGTGAAACTAAATAGCCTAGTCATGTCTATGCGCTTCAGAAATTCTCCTCCTCCATTGAATAATCCTGGCATTTTTTTACTTAAGATGGTGGAACATGTTCTTATGATTTTAGGATGCGGCAATCAGAACATTACGTGTCACAGCGCATGATAACTTCAAAATTGTCTATTTCTAATAATTGACCCTCTGTGATTATATAACTATTGTCCACTAATGATGAAAATGGAGACAAAGAGTGAATAGTGGTTTATATGAAAAATAAAGTAAAATGTCTGTTGATATCACTTATTATAGTTTGCATAAAGCATTTAACACAGACAGGCAAGTGAATTCCACATTTCAAACATGCTGACAGTGTTCACCAGAAGCTACAAATTATGTGATAGCATGCTTCAAATTCTCCTCAGAAGTAATTAAAAAAAGCCCAAGTTGGGCATTCCAAGAGTGATTAGAACAGCACTGGACTGCACCTGTCTGTAAAATGTGAAATAAAATGCAAGGTATATCAATTGTTGACCGAATGCTAAGATTTATGACAACAACATATTTACACGTTGAATTAGAAGGTTTTTAATTATGCTACAATTTAAATCAATGAAAAGCAAAAAGGTGTTACTTATTATATGAATGCACTACATGTCTTTATTTCAGATGGAAAAGAAAATAACAAGATGTTTATTAATTGTTGGTTTACATGGTCCACATTTGCTAAAAGAGACAAAATCCATGTATAATAAGCACCCATTTGCAAAATGCTTTAGTCCAAATATATTATTATTACATCATTCTTAATCAAAAGTCCTTTTTTAATATAAAGAGCTGACAGTATTGTGAAAAGCACAATTTATATGAGCAGAATACGTAGTCGGCTACCTGAGCATGATTGATAATTATCATCCCAAATGCTTTGGCTCGGTCCAGGTGGCAGCCATTTTTTATGTTTCTTTTCTTTGCTCTAATTAATTACTAATTGTTTTTAGCACCTGCATTGGCAGAACAGGCCATATTTTTTGAAACTCAGAGAGGCATCATTTTCTGCAACAGCAGAAAATCAGTGCAAGATGAAGCAGTTTTAAACATAAACTGCTATTTTGTACCTGCTTGACCTCAAAACAGTCGTTGCATATTTAGGATGTAATATTTAAGTTTAAACTATTGTGTCAAATAGTTAATGATAGTAATAATGCACACACCCGCACAGTTGCTTCATACAAAAACAATAAATAAATATAAAGTATGTAAACAACGCTCTGTGGGTAAGACCACAAATTCAGATGTCTTGTGGGGTGTTGAGTGCACATCCACTCGCCACAGCGTGAGAGTGTGTGTGTTTCCATCAGCATCTGTCTTTGAGAGAAAACAAAATCTGGCCCTCACCAGTGACAACAGGAGTCCCCGTTGTTTGATTTCAGTCCATCACGGTGTTGCTTCTCTGACAGTTATAAATTCAGATTTGTCAGGAGGGGTAGTCTGGTGGATCCACTATTACATCCACCATATGTGCATATTAACATTATTTTTGTGTCCATCGATTTATATATTTATTTAATTCTTTGTAACTTGGGAACATACTCAGGACGAGATGGGTTCATGCCAGGAATTCGGTCCAGGAACTTTTCCAGCTGGCTTCGGTGAAAGCCAGGGTTTCTTTCACAATCTCTGAAGGACAGCTGGGTCATGTGACTACGCATATTACTCTTGCTGGATCACTTCACTATGTTTTAGTGGGCAGGAAATTCCCCACCAAACCAAAGTGCAGTGAATCACACTATAATAAACTATTACTATGCCAAGCGTTTTATTGTATGCGTTGTTACTGATAAGTCTCTTTGCAGCATGTATAGCCAAAACAATGTAACAGCTTTCTGCTGTGAAATTAATACGTGGAACCCTTGCAAGACCCGTGAGCCGTCTGTTACGCATCTCTGTAACGAGGACTCCTGCTTGGCTACAAAGGCTGATAAAGCCATAGCTGAGAAATATGGAATGCCTCAACCACTGATTTGCTGAACAATAAATACAAGAAGTTCTCAACAGCTATACCCAGCAAAAGGCAATGCAAGCATTTACCCATTACATCCATATCCAATATTGTACATTGTCCTTGGTCCATGTGTTCTCTCGGCTTGTCTGAAGACAAAAACTGATTTTTTTCAAATTGATTGAGCAATAAAGCTTCAAAGTAAAGTAAAATGTGATCATACTA
Organism: Nannopetersius ansorgii; assembly: GCA_037974605.1. Classification (NCBI taxonomy): domain Eukaryota; kingdom Metazoa; phylum Chordata; class Actinopteri; order Characiformes; family Alestidae; genus Nannopetersius; species Nannopetersius ansorgii. Next base: position 3,173,863 of record JBBPDE010000006.1, read on the forward strand.
AATTTACTTGCCAACCATGAATGGGTTAATTATCACAGCAAGCTTTGACACATTATTTTTTCCAAAGGAAAACCAGTCAAGATGTTTGAGGCTGCTGTACAGTGAGAGATGTTCTTCAGCAGGCAACATTCTCATCATTAATCAGTATGGTGGTATTTATAATTCAGGCTGTCTGTGAGGATTGGGCTGCAGGATATCTCTCTCTCGTTCCTCCCACAGATCAGCTCCTCCTCACAAGGGTAACTGGCATTTTCACTTCAACAGCCTCTTCTCACAGCTCTATCATGACACTCGGCACCTCCACCAAGAGCAAACGTATCTTGATATCTGATCATGAAAACGAGACACAAATGTTTTACAGTTGTGATGTTTATAAGTGTCAGAGGGTTGCATTTAAGAGCAGCAGATGAATCGTTTGGTCGAATAAAAAGAATTGGTCAATTCTTTACTTCTGACCCTTATTAAACAAAGTTATAGCAGAGATTGTAATGCCACACCTTCTGGCCCACGTAGTGATTGCTTCATTGTGTCATACTCACCAAAACCAAGGATTTCTCCTTCAGTAACCCAGGACTTGAAGGTTGATGAGACTTATGACCAAGGTATTATAAATTTGATTAACCCTTATAGTCACACATGAACACACCACAGCGCAGTGTGAACAATGTGAAATTCTTTCTCTGCATTTAACCCACCGACCAAGTGAAGCAGTGGGCTTGCCGTCAGTGAGGGTGCCTGGGGAGCAGCGTACCTCATCCAGCTGCCATCCATTGAATATTTGACCATTTGATCTCCCATGATCAAAATAAACAAACAAATGAATGAATGAATAAATGGGTTCATCCCGTCCTTTTTGGGGAAAATACGAGAGTACCCTGTGTCAACTTGCATATGACAAATAAAGCTGAAACTTGAAACTTCTGATTGCAGGGCCAACACCCTAAACACTAGGCAATACAGCTGCCACTGAAATTCTTTTTCTACATTTAACCCATTCACCAAGTAAAGCAGTGGGCTGCCGCTGACAAGGCACACGGGGAGCAGTGTGTGGGGATGGTAGCTTGCTCAAGGGTACCTCAGTGGTTACACTAGCGGATGGGATTAGAACCCCCACCCTCTAATTGCAGGGACAACACCTTAAAAACTAGGTCATCCAGCTGCCATCCATTTAATATCTGATCATTTGATTTTCCATGATGAAAAATAAACGAACAATTGAATAAACAAATTATTGAATGGATTAATGGGTTCATCCCTTCCTTTTTTGGGGAAAATACGAGAGTATTTCTAATACAAGTTTGTCATTTTCTCCTACAAAATCAAACAAGCATGAAGGTGTCAAAGAAGGATTTACTGCCGTCAGACAAGCATTTTTCCTGGCCTTTGTAGTGAATGCCGCAATATCAGATACACTCTACTTAGTTCCCCAGTGACATAACACATGATCCAGATGTTCTTGGAGAGCCATAATCGAAACTATCCAATCATAGACTAGTTCCAGGAAAGCAAAGAATAAAGTGAACTTTCAGAAACTAATAATTCAGTCACTGAGCACTCACATTTGAACCACTGTCGAAGTTCTTTGACTAAAATAATTGCATACCAATGTGTCATTAATACATATGTTACATCTCAGGATACTTTTTGGCTGCTTGATAACATCATCAGTGTCATGGAACACAGCAAGGTTCTTATTTTTGTTACAATTAGGGTTTGGAGATCTGTTTATAAATGGCAGCTTAAGTGCAGGGACACCACGCCCTACAAGTCATGCCAGAAAGGCATTCCTTCATGGTATGGTGTCAGTAACTCATAAATAAAAAGAAATGATATAACTTAGTGGCTTTATATGAGCCATAAAACAAACATATTTGATACAGGACTGCACACAGCATGCATGCACCCTTTTAAATCATCCACGTGGCTCTATAAAGATTTTTAATTTCAGAAAATATTCTTTTTTACTTGTTTAGAGCACGAAAGTATTTATTTGTTGAGTTCAAAGTACTGACATTTTAAATGGTGTAAAAGTCGTTTCTGAAAGCATTTGTGCATTTGCTTTGCTTGCATGTAATATAAGAATTGCTCGTTAGTGCTTAAAGGTATCAGTTTACAAAAATTCAGTGATAAAAAAAGACATTTGCATGTGTTGCAAAACCTGGTAGTCTTTTCCAGAGAAGCAATAATGCATACATTCCATTGTGGGACATTTCATAGCAGGGAGAATCATTGGAGAGAAGTGCTGCCCTAAATCAAATCAAAAGCGAGAGCCTCAGTCTTGGCCCATGTTCAGGAGTCCTGGGGTGAGTGCTGTGGGAATGAGATTAGGTAAGACTCCCAGGTTATACTATCTGCATTTTTATACATTTATACAATTACAAAAGGCGGTGGAAGTGCAATTTGGACCTGCTTTGTCAAAACAGAATTAAATTTGCATTGTTAAAAAGTCAAGGTCCTTGAACAGTTCGGTGTCATTCATAATAGGAGACGATCACGGCAAATGTAGAGTGACTGATTTATGAGTTATTAGTACTTTATGAGTTGAAGAAAATTAAATTACATGTTTATTAATGCTGATGCACAAGGCATGGCCAATTTTCAGGACAAGGGATAAGAATTTTTTTTTGAACATTTTGAGTTTTGATTTCAGGAATTAGGTTAATTGAATTTATTTTTGAGCTTATTATATTCATCATGAGTTTAGATTTTCTCACAGCGTATTGATCATTTGACTGTTGTATTAGTCTCCAAATGAATATTCATTATTGTGATGTTTGACATTAACACCAATGAAGCCGAACAGGTGGTAATACTGTGTCAGGACCATGTTTAACTCTACATTGTTTTGGCTTCAGCTTGCTTCAACCTCTTTCCCATCAGGTGAGATCTGCAGCTGGCTGTTCTGTTTACATCATGCGAACAGTGGCAAACACACTGCAATAACATGGGGAAAGCCGAATGGGTGGATAAGGGCAGGGGATCTAGCATTATACAACTGGATGCCCTTCATCTTCCTCTCCTCTACTGGCCAAAGTCAATTTCTGCTCTCAGCGTGCTCCTCTCCTGACCCGAGACTCGGGCAAATCCAATCAGCTGTCTGTGGAACTAGAAGCTGTGTGTGTGTGTCATGGATGACGGAAGCTTCTCCATACTGCTTCTTGTGGTTTTTTATTATTATTATTATTATTATCATTTATTTAATAAATCGTTACACTTTTAAGATTTTGCCAAAGTAATGTTTATCTCTAAAAGCTAATTGTGCCTAAGTAATTAATGTTCATCTGTACACATTTCGAGCGATTATGGCTAACATGTTTACCAGCATGGTTTTACATCAACTACTCGTCAACAGACCCACCACCCTCTTACAGACACATTCAAACAAACACACAGACACACACACACACACACACACACACACACACACACACACACAGATATACAAAAGGGGTGTGGGGAGC
>JBBPDE010000006.1:3216751-3229109 GCA_037974605.1 Nannopetersius ansorgii
GACCGACATGTCAAACAACCAATCACAGTTCGTTTCGTTCAGCGTCACGTTTCGGGGCGCGGAAATGTCCCCACAACTACAGACTGGCGATAAAATTCAACCAATCAGATGACGACTTCGAGATTCCTGAAGTGTTTCCAGTTAAGTGTATCATATGCATCAGACGTTTAGCCAACGTTCCGTGGCGTGACGTCTGAGGCTGAGACTAGTGTCTTCATGACACTAAGGCTAAAGTCGGTTATAAAACAGAGACATGTCTCACTGTTTGTTGTTAATCAGCCTGTAAATGGGGCTAGGTGGGCTATGGGTCCTTACCCATAAATGGTTTGGTAAGAGCTAGTGAGTTCACATGCCCCCACTGCGCAGTGCTCAAGTGCTGCCCTCTGAATCAGAAGATCTTGGTTTGAAACTGCAGCGCCAGATTTTCTAAACCAAAAAGTGTTTTTGCTGACTAAACCAATGCTTGGGTGTCTCCAAACATTGGTTTTATAGTAACCATATAACGTGTATTAATGGCATGCTGAAGTCTACCCAACTCAGGCATTAAAGAAGTATTTTATTTAAGCCGTGTTGAAATACATCACAGTATAGTAGGATATATGAATTCCCTGGGTCGTAGGGGATCGACCGTTAAGAGAGACTATATCTATACTTAGTACTGGAGCTACAGAGCGTATTCACTTGTTCACGTTCAGCAGAATTCTTGCATTTTGGTTAAGCTCAAAGAAGGGCATGTGCCAAACAGAGAGGCTGAGAGAGAGAGGGGTCCCACAGCTCCCATTAAAGCACACTGGGGAGTCCTAAGTGTCACCCATGAAATCAAGATGTTAGGGTGTGACAAACAGGGGAGGGACCGCAAGTAATTCTCATTATTGTTAAGTACTCTTCGTCCTGCCTGCTGCCCAAGCCTGGCTGGTTATCTACATACTGGGGCCAAAAGGGGCAACAACCATATGCCACTCGTTGACACATACCCACTGAACTGGATGTTCACTTGCAGATCCCTACTTTTTTTTAATACATTACAAAGTGTTTGAACATACCCTTTGATTGGCAATTAGATGATTTTTCAACTGCAGAACATGAAGAAGAAAAGATCCTCATGCATAATGTATGAATTTAAGAGGAGGAAAAACAACAAAAAATGCACACACATCTTGAGACCTCATTTGCCACAACCAATGCCCTCACCAGTTCTCATTTGAATAATTACAGAGCACATAAAATATTACCATGTATGTAGATTTGCGATACCGCAAGTCTGGCGATTAGGTCCCCGCTGCAGGTCACGAAACAATGCGTCAGCAATTAACAGAGAGGAATTTCTATTCTCTTCTCTCGTCTTAATCACATGCATGCGTGCTCCGGCCTCTTAGGAGGCACTGGCAGAAGCAGACGAGCTTCTCAGTGGCAGCTTCCTTGATGGCCATAATGGCTTAATGTCGGGATTTGACAGTGATATCGGAGAGAAGCGGAGTGACTCTTTGCGCTGCTCCGTGGCCCAGAGGCTTTCACTGTCACCACTGATGACAGTAACTTTGTCCATGCAGATTAAACTGGTGTTTACAGATTTGCTCCCCCCCCGTAACCCCCCCAAACACCCCCCCACCCGCTGGGACCCAGTGACACGGACTGATGATGGATCCCAGACAGCACCAGGCTGTTCAGACAGCCAGGCTTGCGTCTTCAGCACATCAAGCCTGCTAGCAGTGCTGCCACCCTGTTCACACTCTACAAAGTCCTTGTTTATGAAACTGCTACATAAACACTGAGAAATCAGAGGACTTTGTACAAAAACGGAAAAGTTATGTCAAATCTTCCACTCTGATCCATGAAAGTTTGCAGCATAAACATAACTCTTCCACTTGCAAAGGCATTTCAGTTGCGGGAGCATTACAAACACGGGTTTTTAAGAAGGTTATAAGAAATTTACATTCCAGCAAAATGCATAAGGACACACTGGCCTTTGTAATGTGTAGTGTAATGTGTAAACGTATTAGTTCACTTCCTTCTGTACGTAAACATTTTAACAGATTATTTACCATAATTGTATTTATTTTTTAAATCCTGTCACACATTTAGAGGACGTCCAGCTCTTAAAGTTAAACCCGCTGGCTGTTTGGATGGATATTGTTGAGCGGAGGTTGTTACAGCTGGACGCTAGGGGCTAGAGGGGTGGGAGGGTTTAGTGTGGTTAAAGTTTAAAGTCACTGAACATTGTTTTCACAGATGCCTCGCGTTTTTTTTTTTCTTTCTTTCTTAGGTCCACTTCAAAAAGAAATGGAATCCCACTCGCAGCTGAAGAGAGCTTGGCTGCAGCTTGAAATCAGTGAGAATCAGCTGAACATAATATTTGGCTTTGAAAAAAACAAGCAAAAAATAGACAACAGAGAGCGGGATATTTTCTGTCCCGTCCCAGGCCAGGAGAACAAAGAGAGGTCACGTGGTCGGGCCAGTTAACCTTCCGACCCTTAGAGAGTGATTGGGCTTATAATAGCAGGGTTGGATTGTGCTCGGTGCATCTCTCGCACGTTCCTGATCGAACCGCTTCCACCTGTTCAAAGAGGAATGTGCACTGTCCCACACTCCGCGTGACCCCCGGGACAGCCCTGGAACTACACGGCCAAAACACGTCCCTCGAGTACCATTCATTGAAATCTGAGCCGGCTTGTAACTCTTTCTATCTTGCAGTGCTTGTAGCTGCTCCTTCCACTGAGGTAAGTACGACACTAGATCTTATCAAGGCCTTGGTTTCAAACCCAAACAGAAGTGTCCCAGATTACCTGAAAGAGTCATGTGCCTTTAAAATCTCCACAATGGTCTTCTTCATCAAATATGCAACTCGGTAGAAGACAGAATCAAAACAAAGCACAAAAGAGAAATCAGCTATGCAAATTGTGTCATTAATCAAGAAAAAAAAAAAACAAAACAAAGCCTACAGAAGGGAGAAAGTTGGAATGCCGCGTGAGAGCGCTAAGCCGTGCTATTTGCATGCATTAAACTTTAACTTTGGAATTGAGGGAGGATTATGCTGATTACCCAGAATGGCTACTTCATCTAAAGAACCATTTATTAATCGGAATTTGCTATTTCCCCCCAAAAAAACCTCATAATCTCGAGTGGTATTTGCGCAAATCAAACGTAAATGTGATATCCAGAACCATTTTTTTTTGTTTGTTTTATTCTTTCCTTTTTTTCATCTTCGTTTTTAACTCAGAAAATCAACACCATGCGAAACGTGCATTTATCAAATGGCAATCCCCCCTCGTTTCTTGATGAATTAACATAGCCATGCGTAAGACACCAGCACTGCTGATTTGATACAGCTCATTATGAAGGCAATGAAAACATGCTTATTTTATGATATTAGCAGAGAGTAAATTACATCCTCCTTCTGAAATACCAATATCGCAAAACACCCACTGCCATCCTTGGCGTGAACTCGCTCAGGCTTTGTCTTGGTGACAAAAGCCCATGAGGTAGAGAGAGATAGACATTAAGTGAGAGGTGTGAGGGAGAGAGAGAGAGAGAGAGAGAGAGAGAGAGAGGGTTTGTATAAATTGAAGCAGAGTGCTGTCTCCCAGCTCTATCTGGGTATTAATTTCATGCTACAAACAGCGGTCTTCGTGCACAGCATTGTTGGAGCCCTGGCCCCCGGCGACGGATTGATCCACTTCACCGCCACAGCGGGTGGGGTGAGGATCTGGAGGGGATCAGCAGGGCTCCAAATCAATAAGGTTAATAGATGTGGGGGCCACGCAGTCAGAGGTGAGCAGCCTGGCATTTTCTGTGCCAATGAAGAAAATTCCTGATGACGAGATGTCACATCCAGGGCCTGCATTAACGTCAGCCTGATTACCTGCAGCCACACTGTCAGCTAGTGGGTTAGTCAGGGACTGCCCATTAGCCGGAATTATCTTTACCACAAGCCACCGTCCTTAACACCCCCCCCTCCTTCCTCACCACACACACACACACACACACACACACACACACACTTCCCACAGGACTTGACTTTGCCATCACTTCCTCTGTCCGGTCCCTCCAAATTGCCCACCATTTTCCTCTCCTCTTTATGGCACTGATTTCTTTACCAGCAACATTTTCATAATCACTTGATGCGTAATTTGCTCTAATTTTGAATTTGCTGTTGAGTACACCCCCCCCCCCCCCCTTTAAAACACTCACACTTAAAAAGCCTTTGTAGGAGCTTTCACATCCGCTTTTCAGGAGGACATAATTACACTGAAAATAGGAGGGACGAAAAAAGGAAAAAGGAACCCCCCCCTCCCAAAAAAAAACTATTGTGGCTTTGGCTTAGTTCAACAGTAAAAAGACCATGGAGAGAGGTCAATAGGAGTTTAAACAGAAGCACGGCCAACCACTCCACTGTACGACGCCGCGCCGTATTTGTAAATAAAGTTCCCTGTTGATACCTCGACCACTGGCTATTTTTTGTCTTTCATTTTTCGGGAGCATTTGACAGCAGCGGAATAATTGCCCTATTCTCCCAATTATAAAATAAGGATAATAGAGGAAACGGACTCGTGTAAACCTGCAAACAGCAGCTAAAAACACGGAATAAAGAAATAATTAATAGTCACAAGTCTCCGGGAATGAGCTTACGCGCCAGCGCCGATTGTCTCCATAATTGTTAATAAACTAAAATTATCCATTCACGTTTGCGCCCTACCTAACGAGCTCACAGTGGGACCATCACTCACCTCGTGGCAATTAAAGGCTAGCCACCATAGATTTGGCCACGCAGGAAGTTTTGCAGTCACTCCTCTCTCATTGTAATGTACACAATTCCATTTGCATGTTTGAATGGGGCCTTTTCATGTGTTTCTGAGGCACATAGTTCTAGGCCCTGAATGGTTGGAAATGCAAATTGGATGCTTGCTGCTCTATTATGCCTGTGTTCCTGCCTCCTCTACCTGCCTGAAGTCTACACAGAGGCCTGTTGTGGCAGTCTGGAGGGGGTGACATGCTTCTACCACACCTTACGTCATTGTGCGCACCTGTAAGGGCTGATGACACAATGCCAGAAGAAAGCAAAGACAGGCTAACTGGCGTTATGCTGTTTTTCGAAATGGGTGCATACTTTTAAAACCTGTACCACTGAACAAAAGCGCCTCGCAACCCAAGCCAAACGTAATGATATGGGAGGATGTCTTGGCAGTCAATGGTTTTCAGAGGTTGACTTTGGTCATTGTTATGCGGTGCCCTCCCTTTAAGCGAATGCTGTGGGATTAAATAGAACACTAATAAAGGCAGTTAATTTGCCTGTGACAGACGTTTCACGAGCGCCACAGATTTCGAAGGATAATCGTTTCTCCGGTTTATTTAGATAACATGCATCACAATCCACTTCTTTGAACTTTGCTGCCACTGAAGTTTTATAGGGTTTGCGAGGGGGGCAGAGGCAATAAAAGGAAAAGCCATTCTTAAAGGATATTTAGTATCTCACACTCGGCGACATCTGAGAGTCTTCTCGTGGCATTAAGGCGAATGTCAAGTATTATTCATTAATCAAAGGTCCTTTGAAGTGTGGAAAATGGCTGTCTTCATTCTGTAGTGCTGCCGATCTGGAAAAGGCAAGGTGCCAAATGGCTGCTGTTCCTTCAACTGCTCCTCCCCTTGTACAACAGATTTAGAACTGAAATATGGTATTGTATTGACTTATATTCTACTATAATATCATTTTACTTTATTCGTGTCATGCCACATAAAATGAGTGATTGAGCTGAATCGTCTGCTCTCTATGGCTCTCTATGGCACGTTAGTAGCACTTTTTTTTTTTAACCGATCAAACTGAAATTGAACGCCATCCGACCTGAAAACAGTGAGAATTAGCAATGGAGTTGTAAATCTAATGCCTGTGGCTACAAATTTCTTCATTTCCATGAAAAAGACGGGATTCCTGCCTGGTTCAACAGAACGAGCAGTAACCGTTGCGACCGTTAAATTTAACAAGGCCACGTTTTCTCTGTTCTTTAGCCTCGTTTTTTTTTTTTTTTTAAAGCTGCCTCTCCTGACGGTTTGTTTAGTCTCTGTGTGTGACTGGAAGTACTTCAGAACCGGTGACCAGCAGCAGGTGAGGGCCGCGAAGGGCTTTGAAGTCTGCGCTCCTTATTGATCGTGTGCATATTCTGAAAATCAAAGAGGGCTTCAAAGGCATATCTAAATTCTTAAAGACCCCCGCGCGTCCAAAACGGCCCAGCAGTGGCGGCGTGAACGAGCAGAGCAGGTGCTGCTTGGAAAAGAAGTCCTCCCCCCCCCCGTCCCCTCTGCCCTCACGTCGTGCCCTCCGTGTCCTCTGGCTCCAGGCCTTGCTGCTCCATTTGACCAGTGCAGTGTGGCTGTCGCTGGTGGCTAATTGTGACAGTTAGCCCGCTAACTGGATGCCTCTGAGTTCTCATTGGCTGACAAGCCATAAGTCGCAGGCATGCCTCAGTGAGTCACAACGGCGCTCTGAATATACAGGCATGCATGCCGCATCAGATCAGGAGATACCTGCAGCGTCTTCACAGCTGAGTCCTCTGGCACGACGAACCCTGGACAGTAGTCAGTGTTAGATTGACTTCCTCACACTGTGAGGTATTTTGCACACTTTGCATGGCGCATTGCAATTTTCCATTTTTCACATTTTGATATTCTGGTCTCCAATAGCATCCATTTACGTCTTCAAAGCTTGTTTTTCACTTAACAGTATACAATGTGTGTCATGATATTTAGCTTTTCTGTAATTTCATAAGTTGGATAAGTCACAATGCACCTCAGTGCATATGATGAAAAAACAAATGTTCTCTAAAAGAAGAGTTTTGTGTAATATATTATCATTGGTTAAGCTTCAAAACGCTATTTCTTCTCTATGGTTCAAATAAGTGTAAAGTGACCATTTTTGTCGTACGCACCACAGCACACTGTGAAATTCATGCTCTGCATTTAACCCATTCACCAAGCAAAGCAGTGGACAGCCAGGAAAACATTGACATTGACATAGAGAACATCCAGGAAAACATTGTATACATCTACCTTTTCAGCCTACATCACTGAAGTTATAAGGAGTGTTTCAGCCTGGACACAATACAGGGCAGCCAATCAGAAAACAGATACAAGGCAGCCAATCAGAAAAGAGATCATTTAGTTCTGTCAGTCTTAAAGGTACAATAACTAAAACTGCCCTTTTGCTTTAATGGAATAAAGAGTGGTTGGAATTGATATTTTAAAAAGGTATTATAACCATTAAAATGACTTAAGTGGGAAGAAGGATGTAGGATATAGAGTGCTTTTACATTTTTTGAATTAAAAACTGTATATTGTAGAAGTATATCAGAAGTATACGGCACTAAATTTTACAAAACATGATTATTATAATGAAACATCAGAAAGACATCAACACAAGAATCTTTAGGAGGTTTGTTCTGTAGTATCACGCCAAAGAACCCTCTCCGACAGCTGTGTTTTGAAGAGCAGACTGCAGATCCCACATTATGTGATGCTCTTCATTTGTACTTTATATTGTCTGTTTGCATGAGCGCCAGTTTCACCGAGGCACATCCCTTGTGAAGTGACTCTGATGCCAGATTTTGCTTCTGATTCCGTCCGTCTCGTCCTTCTCCGTGTCAGAGTACCTTGAAAACAGCGGGGCGTGCGACTCTGCCCCACTATCCTGACGCTCCGTGAGCTCCTTTGCGTGAGCTCCTCTAGCCTGACTGCGGTGGCGACGTCACCGGGCCCTGATTTAACTCATTCTCCGCAGCCCACTCTTACTCCTGTCACCTTCCATCCACCCTCAAAACTCAGTAAGCAGTAGTGAAGCAAAGACACCCCAATCCTCATGTCACTGTTCCAAAAGATTAGGATCTATGTTTTTTTTTTTTTTTTTTTTACTCCGTAGGGTTACGTGATTATTTACTTCTGGTGTTTCCAGGGATCTTAATCTTCCTAGCATAATTTAGCTGTGAGCACAATGTTGTTGTGTTTTTTTTCGTCAGTGCATCTAGTGAACAGCCCAGTCTATGAGTATGTTTGCACTGAAGCCGCTAGGTGTCTGTCTACCCAGGAAGAATCTTCTTCCTAAAAAACACAGGAGGAGGGGGGCTGCATTCAAGGCAGAAGATGTGGGAGGTTTGGAAACGTAACTTGGCACTCATTTGTCAGAAGAATCAGCATGCTAATGCTAATGCATGCCGCTTAGGCCGCGCTTCTCGCTTTAAGCAGGCTCAAAGGGAACCTGTACCGCTGATCCCAGGCATAATTATAAGCCAAATTTAACGTCCCCTAAAACGGCAGGGGTGCATTCGATCCGCGAGTGCGTCTGCGAAACTCCTTCCAAAAGAGCTACGGAACAAGAATGAAAACAGAGACGGAGGGAGAGAGAGGGGGAAAAATGAGAGCGGGGAAGAGAGAAAGAGACCGACTTTACGCTCTCTGTCCCTTTTCCAAGCCTCTTGCTCAAAGATTCAACAAACGGCATTCAAAGTCATTCAGGCCGCTGACTTATAGGCCTCGGACGATCCGGGTTTTGTGGAGTGAGTTGTAGGCGTCTTCACAAGGAGTGTCATCTACCCTTAAAACACATGTAAGTAAATAAACAGAGCTGAAAGTAAAGCGTGTTCTCCAGTATTTAACACTCCAGTGAATGGCCGTGAATGAGTGATAACTTCAACACAGAGGCCATGGAGGAGGACAACTGACTTCTGAGCAGGGGGAGTCCCAGAGAACAGCTCATCCAACCTTTTCTTAAGGCCCCTATACAAAGCATACAATGAACTTAGTGACCCCCAAAATCCTCTTTGATAAGGTTTAAAGGCTGCTGTCATGCTTTATTGACTGTTTGGTTACACAACCTCGCCTAACAGGGACTTTTGCAGGAAGTCACATGAATGCGTGGAAACTTGTAGCAGCTCTGAGGATTGTTTAAAAGCAACAACTATCGTTTTTAAGTAAAAGACTTATATGTCATTGTCGTTGGGACTTAACTTAATTCCTATAAATACAGCAGCTTTATATAAGAAGTAAAACTTATAATTGACTTTAACACATCTTCTATTGTAAAGCAATTTATTCAGAGTCAATTAAGATTCTTTTCATTCTTTGATTTTAATGAAATCAACAGCATGATGAATAATCATGAGCATAAACTGAGCAGCCATATTTACATACAGCTATAGCTAGATAGATTAATAGATAATAGATAGATAGATAGAGATAAGAGAAAGAGGGAGATATAGGAAACGTGACAGAGAGAATAAGAGAGAGACAGAGACAAAGAGAGAGGGAGAGACAGAGACAGAGAGACACAGAGTTAGAGACAGAGACGGAGACAAAGAGAGAGATTAAGGGAGAGAGAGAGAGAGAGAGAGAGAGAGGGAGAGACAGAGACAGAGAGATAAAGACAGAGAGAGAGAGAGAGAGACGGAGACAGAGAGAATAAGAGAGAGACAGTGACAGAGAGACAGAGAGAGAGAGACAGAGACAGAGAGAATAAAACAGAGACAGAGAGAGATGGAGAGAGAGAATAAGAGAGAGACAGAGACAAAAAGAAAGAGAGAGAGAGACGGAGACAGAGAGAATAAAACAGAGACAAAGAGAGAGAGAGAGAGAGACGGAGTCATAGAGACAGAGACAGAGAGATAGAGACAGAGATAGAGAGAGAGACAGAGAGAGATAGAGACAGAGACAGAGATAGAGAGATAGAGACAGAGATAGAGAGAGAGACAGAGAGACAGAGAGAGACAGAGACGAGAGACTGAGAGAGCTCTGATTGGGCTGGTGTGGGAGTGTAAAGCGGGGCTACACCCATCACTGCACATCTTCGCCTCTGATGTCTGTGGTGTGTGTCATGTAATTATAACTCAAACACATGAGCTGCATTAAAAAGGAGGCAGAACTAGACATAGACATACGTTTTATTGCTGCATTTTTTACAGAAACCCATATGAGTGAGGTTTCTAAATTGGCCAGTTGAGGAAAAACGTCCCAAATGAGCTGTGAATGTTAACTTTCACTCCCATAAAAAACTATGTTTTTTTTATAGACTCCGGCCACAATAGCTCGCAAAAGGACAATTGGGACATTTAGGAGGGGTGTGAAAAAGTCCTGTGTCCACAGCCAAAAGAAAGCGCTCTAGCAGGCGGGAGAGCGTGAATGGGCCTTTTTACAGGTCACGGACTCCATTCAGCTCCGTGAGACTGTTATTATCTGACAGTCATGGATGTGGCTAATTAATATTCCAATCATATGCTGCGGGAAAACTTCCATCAGAATTATGCACCAGACGCTACTTTCACACTCCTCCTGATTCCCTTTATTCCGTGGCGAATGTGTGCCAAGTCCTTTTTTTATTTAAAAGAAAATCATTAACTTGCCATAACAGACCCAATCCATCCTTCTTGCTTTTTTTTTCTCACCCCACTCTTTTCTTTCGCTCTCTTACTCCTCTGCGGTTTTATGTAATATGTAAGTTTTTTATTATTTTTTTTACTTTTTGAGTCCTAAACAAACAAATAAATAAATAAATAGTTTCCCAGTTGGACTCTCTGGCTGCATTTACATCCCAGAGGAGAAAAAAAATATTCGAACTTCATTTATTTTTCCGAGACGCGATTGCAATCCTTTGAGAGATTTGCCTCCGTTTTTGAAATGTAACTTTTGAGAAGCAACCCATGGCTTTTCTCACGCTGAACAAAATAACCATCTAATGAATTAACATCTGTTTCAACTGAACAATAGTTCTTACATCTCCAGAAACCCAGAAAGTGAGAACCTTACACTCGTCTCTAGAACATTTAACAGTAAAGTGCTTTTGTTAATCTCAACTTTTCTCCTAAGGAGACTTTTTGGAGAAAAAAACATAGTGATCTTTCATTAATTCAGTGTTATTTTATTTATACAGAGACACTAGAAATGTGTATGTGTTGATTTCATTGGACAACAAGCAGTAACATCTAATAATCTACCCTTTATTTCATTAAATCGTAATTAACACATTCTTTAAAGAACAATTTAAGTACATTGTTCTATATAGCACTAAAAAGGGTCAAAGAACCTTTCCATATATTACACAACATTCCACGTCGTATATAGTAGCCTAACCGATGTTTGATCATGTCATTTGACTTTTGGGGTTGCTCTAGACAAAAATAAAATAAATAAATAAATACACAGAAACACAACCTGCGTTTTTTTTTTCTCGCCCACTCACTTCTGTCAGGCTGAGCCACACCGTACAGTATTAGCCTGTCACCGATGCCTAATACCAGCCCCTGCGAGCACGGAACACACTTCCCACAATATCATTACGCTGAAAATCAATTTACTCAACCACAAGGAACGTATAACTGTGTGTGTATTTCATTACTGTGACCTCCTGACAAACTACTGCCCCTCAGACTGCCTTTTGCGTGTTGACTTAAATACTAATATTCCCATAATAATAAAAATCCATCATACGAATTTGTCAGTGCGAAAGCCTCCGGCCCTCAGGCGCTGGGTTATTGCTTTATTCTATTAGTCACTTATAAGCAGCTTTTGCCAGAGAACTGCACTCACACGCCGCCTCTGAGATCATTTATCAGGCCGCGCGGAGCCACGTCCAGAACAGATGACGGCTGCTCGCTCCGTTTTTGCTGCAGGGCTAACCGGGCGGACGGGCTGTCTTTCTGCCCACTCTGCTTCTTCGCCATACATCTGCTATTGGTCCATAGCTAAGCCCATTGACGCTACACTGCATCTACCCTCTTATTTTCCGTCCCTGTTCGAGTTTAAACCGGCTGCTTCTGGAAAGGAAAGGTCAAACTGAAGCGACTATTTTAACGCACTCCTCCGATGGTGAAAGCACAAGGTGGTTTTACGTTGACATCCATGTGTTTTCCACACGAAACCCAACTGAACCAGACTCAAACCTCTGGGCCGTCACTTCGCCCTTTACTCCCACTGTAAGGGAATCAGCCCTTGGCTATTTACACCACCATCTACAGAGTAATTACCAGACTATTTAATACAATACCCAGGCAATCAGAAGGTGATAACACGCAATTAAGCTGTGTTCCGAGATTAGACCACATAAGCAATCTTATGCCGACGTCCCCCAAGATAAAGTGCCCGTTGCGCAGAATGTCAAACTGTGGTGGTTTAATCTTATTATTTTCAATTAATATGCATGTCTCCCCGTCCTGTGTTCAGTGGTGTTATTGACATTGATAAATTGAGCTCATCGCGGCAGACTCTGTCCGGAAGACACTCCATTTTGACAAGTGTTCGCATTTTTCCCCTTTTCTCTCTCTCTCTCTCTCTCTCTCTCTCTCTCTCTCTCTCTCTCTCTCTCTCTCTCTCTCTCTCTTTCTCTCTC
>JBBPDE010000006.1:3240803-3253814 GCA_037974605.1 Nannopetersius ansorgii
ATAAATGGCGCTCTTTTTCTCTCTCACACAGTCCCACTCTCTCTCTCTCTCTCTCTCTCTCTCTCTCTCTCTCTCTCCCTCCCTCGCTGTACCGGCTGATCAGCGGAGGGCAGACGACAGAGAATAGACAACAATAAACATGGCCACATCAAAGTCCCAGACGGTGGCACTGGGGTAGGCCTCAGTGGGTGAGAGAAGGACAAATAAATGCTGGCGCCCAACCTCAAGCTATAGAAGCGCCCCCACATGAACACACACCCACACACACATGAGCACACACTCTCACAGGACCCGCCGCTCTTACCAGGTTGGCCCAAAGGCGGAAATGTGGATTTATGTCCCAACCTTGAGGCTGGTGAGGCGCCACCGATGAGAGGTTTTAACCATAATCCATTGGGTAAATAATTTTCCCACCCTCGGTTACGGCAGGCCGCGGCGATAAACCGGCCGCCGCTCTTATCTGGACGGGACACAGCACAGGCCCGCACCGCTACACGGGGTTTAATGTTGTTAATTGTGTGCCGTTAGACGTCCCTTTGTCCTTTTTTTTAAATTTCTTGCACAGATGAACTTCAAAGAGGGTTTAGGTTGATATACTTTTTCAAACAAGCCCCTTTGATTCGCACACTATCCTATGGCATAGACATATTAAATGTGCAAATTAAGGATCATTTGCAACGTATACATTATCAAATGATCATTTCGACTGCTTTTTCAGCTTCTTCTCCTTCTTTTCATGATCTGTTCCTTCATTCAAGAGAGTTGCTGGTAATTTCCTGGATGTCTCTTATCTCCTAAACAGACAAAAGCATGGCTTTAATCTTACATTCTAAAGATCCACACGCTTCCATTTGGTACGTGCTCGGACGGCTCAGGAATCCTGACACTGAAGAAGGCAAAGGCTGACAAACCTCTAAGAAAAAAACCTGCAAGGGTCACTCAAACATTACATTGTGTCCATTTGACAGTTGCTTTTATCCAAAGTGAGTCACAATTTGAGGAAACCCTCAAGTTTCAAACATGGAATGATTTTAAAGGTGTTATTTGTAGTTGGCTGCTGATTTGCCCTAATGCACAAATCCAGTTTTATATAATCAAGAACCACAGCGTCAGGCTTGTGTGGCAAACGTATCAGATGTCTCTCAGGTCGGGACATTGTCTGAGGCGCTCGCTGTAACAAATGCCTTTAGCACTTCAGCCATCTGTCCTTAATGAGTCCTCTCCTGTCCGCCGCCCATTTCCATACTGTATTGTGTGTAGCCCCTCGGCAATTTGCATAATTGTTGAAAGATTTCGCACCAAAATTGATATCCACTCTTCTGGATGTGAGAAGATGAAGTTTGCCCAAAAGAAACACGGAAAAGAATCAAAAGAACGAGAAAAAACAAAAAAAAAATGAAGGTGTTGGTGAAATTGTCAGCGAAGCAAATCTAATTTTTCTTTGCTTCTGCGTTTTCGTCTTCTTCATCTTCTCTCTCTCTATCTCTCTCTCTCTCTCTCTCTTGTTCTTTCTCTCTCTCTTTCTCGCATGGCCCTCAGTAACCTAATCAGGGCTGGCTTTATCTAGTAATCCACATTTAAACTTTAACCTGTAGGGGGGCTCTTTGTGCTGGTTAATGTAAGCATAAAAGAGGAGGCCAGTCTGAATGACTAATCAGATTAATCATATTTCGCAAGACTAAAGAGCTTCTCTAAAAGGAAGCAGAATTAGGGCTACTTCCATCTGAGGGCGATTGGGGGGTTACGAGAAAAAAAAAGAAAAAGAAAAAGGGAAAAAAAAATCTTAGGCATAACAATCACGCTCGTGACAAATACGGTGGCGTGAAATAAATTAAATGTTCAAAAGCCAAGTTTTTTAAGCAGCTCAGCTGTCTGAGATTTACACACTCTGGGCTGTTTTTGGAAAATAATGCCAGAGGAGGACAAAGCAGAAACTGAGACCATTGACCCTGGTAGGGGTGAGGATGATGCTGCGAGACCTTTCGGCTCAAAAACAGCCATCACTGCCTTTGATTTGATTTGATGTCTGGGCCACTACGTATCCTAAAAATCACTTTCAGGCTTTTATTAATATTATATGAAATATTAGGCCTAACACTGAAATCTTTATCAGCGTATTAATACACTGTAAAATGGCAGCACATGGTTGTATATGCCAACACTCTTTATATGCATCCAAAGTGATGGAGAGACAGTAGCCAAACTGGATTGTGGAGGTTTTAATAAGGATTCATAGGATCACTCTCTTTTAGGGATGAGTTGGTAAAATGTTGGAGATACTTTTTCTCATTTTAGTTGAAAACAAACCACCTCCACCTCCATTACATCAAAAGTGTTTGCTTTAGTGTAAATCCGGTCTCCTAATGTATATTCATAGAAGTTTCTGAAACAGTGCATTATTTATGATGACACATTTTCAAAGGCTAAAGTCAGTTGCTCACTGCGACTGCGAAATGCTAAACGGTGCAATCTACATTTCATTTTTAGCCAGTTTCACTGCACTGAGCGTTTGTTTAACGCAGCCGCCATGCACAACACTTGGGGATAATATTTTTCTCTAAATAAAGCCACCGCAGGAATAAGGATGTAACAATGTCAAATTTGCACTCTTCACAATGTTGCCGCATGAATATGCATGGTTATGTGCTTCACATGCCGAAATACAATGCATCAAATTCTTTACGAACAGAGGGAGAAGCTGTATTTAAATGTTCCACAAGCGTCTTTGCACAGAACTTGATTTCATTCTGTTCACTGAGACAATAAAGATTTTTTTTCATTGTGTAAGCCACGAAGAACAGCATGCTTCTTTTCCACAGTCCGCATAACAAGTGTAATTTTCTTCCTCTAGTAAGGCATGTTAATGCATGTCATGCTGTCTTCCTTAATTTTTATATACATACAATACTCAGCTTATGTATGCACCTCATATACAGGTAGTAACAACCATGGTAAGGACAACATCTCCGCCGAAGAAGTTGTTTTAGGTCCTTGACAGGTAATTTTTTAACCAAAGCCAGGGTCACCACTCGGCATAGGACACAGGGATATGAACTCGGTCAATGGGAAACTCCTTAAAACAAGATCCTTCAAAAATGTGAGTTACCAATTTCTCAGCACAGTACTAAGTACTGACGTTTTATTATAAAAAAATCTTACTATTTTTAGCCTTAATCCATAGTATATTATAAAAAATGTTCACCTTTATATTTTTAGCCTCAATCCAAAGTAACATCTTTAAAAATGAAGGATTTTAGTTCATTTTTACACATACGATTTGTAATCGATTAACAATGTTTAGTCAAACTGCAACCTAAAAACAATGTGTGCTTTTGATACTCCAGTGTACAGTGGAAACTGTACATTTTCCACACTAGCAAACACTGCTGGAAGAGTGTGTGGTCTCACACCCCTCTTACAAATATACATCTATGAACTGGTCATCTAGTGCTGGGCTTCAGTGCTTTTGAAACTGCTGGCCTCTCCACTGCTCTTCAACAGGGTTTGACTCCATCTAGTGGTCTAAAGAGATCCCTTCACCTCGAGCTGAGAAATCCAAGGCCTGTGTTGAACATACACTCCATCTCCCTCAGATACAGAACACAATAAAACCTTTTATACTCTCTAATCCTTACCATGTTTAATGTCTGTTAAGGGTATCTCCTGCTTGCAGTTCTTGCAAAAAAAAAAAAATCAATTAATTCTACTTTTTTAGTGCTGATTTTGAGATTTAGACGCATGCAAGCCCCTTTTGCTCCAAGAGAAAGGGATCAAAACTATTTTGGGAGGTTACCGTTGTAATGGAAATTATTACATGGGACTATCTGTAGGAACATCCGCGAGCTTAGCCCGGCCGGCAAATCTTGGCATTATCCTAATTCGCTAAAATAAAGTTGTCGCTGTCACTGCCGTTACCCCCCGAATGAAGTTGTCTGGGACCCATTTTTACTTGAGCAGATTACTATATGTAAAGAAACAATAAGCGAGATGGAGGCTTTTCCCTCATAATCATGTACTTGACCCCATCTCTCAGGTCCTATTTGACAAGGCAATTTCCACACTTATTAAGCTCTTGACACACTTGGAGTAATCGTATTAACGCTTTCGGCAAATTACCTCCATTGCTTGGTGCAGAAAGTGAACGTCTACAGTCGTCGTTGGCCGCCTTCACGTGGAACGTGTGATGTCTCCATTTCCTCTACCCACAGAGCGAGAGCGAGTGAGGGAGGCAGGAACAGGCCTTTGGGCCTGAGTCAATCAAAAATTCCCTCAGCACCTTCTCCTGTTCCAGCAAAGGCCTTATCCGAATTCCGCATCTGCAATCAAAGCCTAATGACAGTGGTAATGACACTAGGGGCTGTGGGCAAGGTAGTTGTTGGGCAAGTTTAGGGCCCTCAACCTCCTGTTCAGAACATAAAGGTCACCATCAGAGTCCAGGACCTTCCAGGGACCTCTGAATCCGCTCTGGGCCTCAATTCTGGCCCTTTTAACAGGCTTGACGTTGATCAACACCGTTGTAAATGACTAGTATGAAGTTGCGGTTTATTTCACACCAGCGAAATGAGGCCTACCTCGGGGTAGAAAACGGTGCACCCCTCTGGCCAGGAATGTACACGTTCCAGCATAGCTACCCCACATCCTGGTACTTTTATCTCAGACCTTTGACCCCATGCACATCTGGAAACTTAGTTGGAGCCCAAAAGATGAGGAAGTTTTCTTTTCTCCTCTCCAAAGCCGTTATGGAAGAGAGAAATGTTTTTTTTCCTTCTCCCCCCCCCCCATCTACAGGCCTGGTGGGTCTTCCAACTCACGATGGCCTGCACTGGTAATGAACTCTTGGATATTGACCATTTGCGCAGAAAACAAATGTGCACCCGGGACACAGTGAACAGGGACAAAAAGACAAGCGTGTTGTTGCCTCTAGGCGATATGCTTTCCAGATTTCAGAGAGGAAAAAAGAAGATAAACATCGTAAGGAGTGGTTGCGTCCAGGAATAAAAGGACTACAAAGGCCAAGATGCTTTGAAGTGCCGGGATGGTCTCGGTTAATAGACACTGTGCCCATGGCCAAGGCAAACACTTCCCTGGCAGGATATTTCCAGATTATACATCGAGAGCCATTTCTGCGGATCAAACGAACTCCCACCAGCTATTTATTTAGTTAGCTCATGAGATGGACTCGAGCCTTGTGGTGTTAACTGGTACAAGCTGGTTCTGTCAGCGCCTCCAGGGCAGTGTATTTACTACCAACGTTGCTTTGTTTGAGCAGCTCAGTGCTAACGTCAAGCTTTTATGATGCTTTTCGGTGTTGAAGAAGTTGCTCGCTTCTGGCCCTCTGAGAGCTCTGTTTTATTTACAGCTTTTCCAGTGACTTGCAGAGATTTGCTGCAGCTTTTCATTTTTCATGCGACTCGCAGGTTCAAGGGTGTTTACAGTAAGTAACCATGTAGCTGAGGTCGTTGGAGTAAACCTAAAGGGACTCGGTGGAGCCGGGCTTAATGATACAATCCTAAAATGGAATCAAGGATACAATGACAAAATAATTGCAGGATGGTCGAAATCAATCATGTTTCATTCCATGGTGTTTGTTTTGGGTTTGTAGGATCCAGTGTGGACGGGAAGAGGGAAGCTTGATGACAATGAAGATGGAGATGGTGATGACGGCTTCCCAGACAAGGCAAAACCCTCCTTAGCCAGCAGGACATCTTTTTTATACAAAGCTCGTGGCGAGTCAGCAAAGACCATAACCTCAGAGCTGCTCAGCAGAAGTGACATTTACTAGCTCTCTCTGTCATGCTGGCCTTCAGTGCTTAGCAAACAGCCGTGCCTTTTCCCATCACCTCCTCGTCTCGTTCACTTCTGCTTATAAAGCCTTCAGGACCTCAAGCTGGGTCATGGAGCATACGTTCCTCTCAGTCACACTCCACACATATGACTTGCATCTCTGAGGAGGGTTTCAACTCGAGTGAATCTTCTCCAGGGAATATTTACTCCTGTCTATCAGCACCTCTCGCAGGTGATGTCACACATCTGCAAGAGCCTCAGAGGACCGGTGAAATTATATCTCATCTCAAGGGTCTGTAATTGCCTCTGCTTTTCAAGCCATTCCGTGCCTAGCTGGTTTGGGAAAGCGAGGTTAAGTGAGATTCCACAAAACGATGCACATCTTCTAAAAACGGTCTACCTTTCACAGTAAAAATGCCATGACGTCATTTGCACGACTTTCATCACATGGAAAGAAACAAGACACGCGCTTTGTGGCTCCAAAGGGCAACACAGGTTACAAACATTTGCAAGGATTACGGACATCTTTCTACAATAAGAGTTGAGAAATCTAACTGAGAAAAGTGGAGGGAGGCTGCGAAGTTCAAAGGCTCCACTTCGCCAAACAGACTGAACCCTGCGGGAAAGAGAAGATCAATAATAACATGTAACTCTCAGCCAGTCTAGGAAATCCAGGGGAGTAAAAATCCCCAATCAAGGCATCCAGATGAAGATACAGATAAATATTAGTAGTTATGTCACTTCACTGTTTACACCTGTGTAAATTGTTCACAATGCAGGGAAAAGCATTGTAAATGCAAAAATATATTAACCTGATGAAATAGATATTCTTAATATACTGTTGTTGTCATGTTTTTTTTTACCTTTTTATCTTATTTTACCTCATAACTTCATGATGAATTGACCAGTATAACTTAAATTTAAATATATTGTTTTATTTATAATATTACGTGACTGTAATTTTTAGTACAAAAATACTCAGAGATTTAATATAGTCCTGCAACAATGCCCCACAACACTTTATTATTCTGCACAGATACAATTTCATGCCACCCTAATGTCATACCTGGTATTTTAGATTAGTCAGTTACGTTATCGGCCCCCCGATAACACAGTGCTGGAGAAACACAGTGCTTTTGGTTAAATGGTGGTTAAATTGCTAAATCTCACACTGAAAATATGACAAGATGACTTGTTAAGATATAGATGACTTCTTGAGGGTGGACATGCTCAGTTTGAAATTCGGTTAAAATGGTTGGTACCAACTTGACCAGTAGCGCCATGCACCGTGGTGTAAAACAGAATGGTCACTCCAGCCATCTGTGCTGGTCATTTTCTCATGATAAACAGTTAATAGTCTCCTCATCTGTTCTCATATTCATTGTTTAGCTTGTATCATTCAGAAGAAATAATCATAGAAGTCATTCTCATGGCTTCTTCCATTACCTTTTTGATCCACCTTCTTCTCTGAAGAAATACCACTCTTCAAAACTAGTTAGTGGCGGGAAAAAACTAAAGCTGGAATCAAATAAAATGTAAAAAAAAAAGCCTAGAACCTAGGTAACTGTCTGTTTGCATCATGGTACTGCATAGTCAGGTCCAGATGCGAATCTCTTTGCCTGTGGCTTAATCTCAGAGTTGCCATGATTTGTTACATCTCTAAAATAGACGTGATACATTGCCTTACAGCCTCAGAGACAAGAGATCCATTACCTTGAGCACAACCTACAAAGTCGTGCTACATTTGACACGGGTTTTATTCCCATTCAAATGGCTTTGGTTTCTCCAGCAAAACACCATTACCTGTAAAATAAATAACTGTATTTAATGAGATATGAAATGTGTATGAATGCCTTCTCTCTTAACGGGTAATTGGAACTTGTCAGCCAGAGCGTTTGCTGATATATAGGATATGGAGGTAAGACTTGTCAGTCGTGAGACTTTCGTATGGATACAGTGTTTTGACAGACGCGTGTGGCTAGAGGGTCACAACATTGGCTGAGCCGTCAGGATTGGTGCAGATTTGATTTTAAATTCATGGACTTTCTTTAGCTCACATCTGGAAGACCTCTGGAATGAAAAGCAGTCAGTATATAAAGAAATAAGGAATAATTAATTCATTAATATATGATGATTAAAACGTTCCGGTTGAGGCAACGTCTGCATGGTTCTTGCTGATCAATGGCAGTGGAACCATCCTGTTGCTCCTGGAGGCTCCTGTCTTAGCATTTCCTTTGTGTGTGTGTGTGTGTGTGTGTGTGCGCACAAGTACTGCCTCATTACCTCTTAAACTCTGCTGTGTCTGAACATTCTCCTCTACATCCCTCGCCCCACCACAACTTTCTCCTAAATTTCCTTTCCCTCGCACACAAAAAGGGAACGGCCATGTTCCGCTGCCATTACCGGAGGGAGATTTGCATTTGCGTTCCCTTGCAAGAATAACAGAGCAATAATGCTCACATCTTCACAGGCAGAGTGCTTAACAGAATGGCGTGGTATCTCCAAGCTGTTGCTGCCCAGCTTTTCGTGCCATATGATCAAGCAGGCATCCAATGGCTTTCCCCGCACCGCCTCAAATGAGCTGCAAAGATTGCCTGGTGGAAGGAAAGCAGAAGAAGAACAGAAAAAATAAGCAAAGAAAGAAGGGGGGGGGGGAGACAGAAAGTAAAAGCAGCTCTCTCTACAGATAAGAACAATCCCCCTCAAGATGGGAAGAAAGAAAAAACAACAACAAAAAAAAAACACTAAGCCATGCTAAAATCAGGGCATTACTACCATGTGAGACCCCCTGCTCTACCTCCGGCGTCAGCGCTATCAGGGAGGCTGCATCAGCTTCTGCGGGCCAAAGCATCGGCGAGGCCCGACGTCTGCGCCCGTCCAGATTAGAGGAGGTCGCGCCATGCTAATGAGAATCATTACTATCACATGATAGCAAAAAATACAAACTAATTGCCACGCTCCTTCACAAGGCAGAGCGTCCAGAATCAAAAAAGGTTAATTACATCTGAGCCCGATGCCTTCGCTCGCCATCAGACCGCCGCTCTTTTGTTCTCCCTTTCTTCACTCTGCTCTCGCTCGCTCTCTTCTCCTCGTCTGTTTCTTGCGAGTTTTTTTTCTTCTTCTTCTTCTTTTTTTAATTTCTCCCTCAAAGGAAAGCAAAGAGACAAAAGGGCTTCATCCAGATATGACTTGCCTGCATGTTTCTTGATAAGCTTCAGGCACTGACACTAGCCTATTACTTTCATTCCTAGGAAGTGCTGTAATTAGCAAAACACATCAAGCAAAAGAGTTCGCTCCACTGAGGAATTCTTCGCAAAGTTTTTTTTTTTTCCCACTCGCCCTGAAGGTTTCCCCCAGCTCCGCCAGCCTGTTAGCCCACCCCTCCACCACTCTCGAAATTAAACTTGTTTAGTTGCTGTAGAACATCAACAGAGCAACAAAAAAATTAACAATATGCTAGCTAATTATGCTAATGCTCAATTGCTCAAGCCGTGGTGATGTGTTTACTGTGGGAAAGGAGGCGTTGCGGTCTGCTTCAACTTTTGTCATATGCTGGCCATAGGCCAAGGATATCTGCTCCTTCTTTCTCTCTATCTTTCCCTATTTCTCTCTCTCTCTCTCTCTCTCGCTCTCGCTATCTCTCTCTCTCTTTCTCTCTTGCTATCTCTCTCTCTCTCGCTATCTCTCTCTCTAGCTCTCTCTCTCTCTCTTGCTATCTCTCTCTCTCTCTAACTCTCTCTCTAGCTCTCTCTCTCTCTCTCTTGCTATCTCTCTCCCTCTCTCGCTCTCTATCTGTTCACCTGAAGGCAAGAAGGCAACTGCCTCATCCATCCCGCCAAAGCCATTACCGAACACGAGGAAGAAGATAAATATTGTTGCAGATGCTCAAGTTTTTTAGCAAATGAGCTTCTTTCCAGTCAGCTCTCTCCAGCCATGCTGGGGTGTTCCAGGCTGAGAGATGGCTTCCGCTAATGCAAAGTGTTTGCGAGTCGTTACCACCTACAGTCAATTTGGTGGTTTATTAGTATACAGGCGTGTTCCTTAATTAGCTAAAGTGCAGAGAATGAAATATGAATTGGAGTTTTAGAATTAGCAAGCATAGTTTATAGAGTGCTCCAGTCTAGACTAATGTACGAGCAGGAGAGGGTGGCTCATGTTTGCACATTTCTTGATAAACCATGGAATGTACTTTGTTGGAAACTTCAAGTTGGTTGAGGAGAGTGACGTGAGCCTGTTGGTCTAATTGACTGAGACCCTGCATGATGTAGTTTTACAGTTCAGTTGTGTGCAAAATTAAAATATGATCAAGCTGCATGGCTTGTTGACTTTGCTAAATGAAAGAAACGCACATTCTCTGCAGGGAACAAACTGGTTTTGATCCGCAACTTAAAGAGCACTCTTTCAGTTTATTTGCTGAGTTACAAAAACGAAAATGACAGAAAATATATCTAATTCAAACATTAACTTTCAGTCCATACAACAACTACTACTTTCTGTTTATAAGCTGAAAAGTAGTTCATATTGTATTATAATTAAAATTTTATGGAGAGTTATTGTTATCCACATATCTGTCACACTCTTTGTATAATTCCCATTTTTGTGCTCTTTTTTATATCAGAATGCAGATCTGAAAGCTTTTTCAGTGCAGACTGTAAACGTAACTCATTAAGTTACTATGTAATTAGTCAATGTAATTATATAATTACTTTTAACCACTATAGCAAAATAAATAAATAAACGATACACTCTACGAGTTAAAACTCATTTCCTCTCTCTTCACCTCCTTTTCCTTCCTCCTTTTTTTCATTAGTGAGTAAAATCACAGCCGACTGCGTGTGAATTTGTAAGTATATATGTATGTCTATTTATAGAGGACTGGATATAGAAGTTGGACCCATTTGTTTTGACCTCTTCCATCAATTCGGTTGACCATTTTGGCCTTAATGAAATGTGGTGGACCTTTCTGAAAACAATTAATAAACGATTAGTCCCAAAAAGAACCCATTTGTGTGGAGTTACTTGAAAACAATATACTGTAGCACTGAGTAGATCATATTTCATTTCATGATGTCTTAGTCAAGCGTTTGACTGGCTCGTTTGACCTTTGGCCTTCTGACATCATATGATGCCTTTGGCATCTTTTGACCGCACACTATGATGTCCTGGAGTGTGCGGTAAAAAGATACCAAAACAAGGCCTGCAAGAGGAACTCAGACAGTCCGTCGCCACAGAAGGCCTAATTCCATGCAACCCATGCTGCCTTATGGTATTTGCATCATATTACACCTCGAAACACATACATTACTCTGCAAAAGTCTTTCTTTATATTTTGCTTCCAAATATCCAGACTATTTTGAATTTTTTATGTAGTCTTAAGAAACAGTTCTCCAGGCTTCCTGAAGGACTTTTAATCCAGTCCCTGAACCTGACAAGTTTCAGAGGAATGTTTTTTGTTTGTTAGGCCACACAGCGACCTACGTATGAATCATTCAAGCAGAACAAAGAGCCTCTAACTGAAGTCCTGAACCAGTGAAGACCCAGGAGCAGATGATTCCAGACGATCAGGCGGTGATCAGTATACTGGTGGTGCTGAATGCTGAGTGGTTGGAGCTCCTCGTAACTGCAGCCTTTTGCCATCAAACATTTGTTCCCCATTTTTAATTAAATTTTATCAATATACCAAAAATAAGACAGTTTGACAGTAATGACACTGTATGTTTCCGTATACAATATGGCTGTTCTATTTCAGAGTGTTTATGGCCCAAATAGTACCCGAGTTGGATAATCTCACACACGGTTTTATTATTACTAAGATTAATTGAAAATGTCCTGCTGGGATAAACTAGTATTTATATAACATCCACCCAGGGCTTATTAGCTAGATATTTTTGTAGAATTAGAGATCACATTTGATAGAGAAGAGCATTCAGCTTCCTCGGGTCAACTGCTCCACTAAAGTTCTCATTGCTGCTGCTATTTAAGGTCACCATAAAAAGCTTGGGGAAAGATCTTATGACCATTCCACCAACCTACTCTTCATTATTATGAGAGAAAGAAAGTGGGTGCTGGACCTGAAATTAAATGGAATTGACAGTTTTATCAACTAATCATGTTTTGATTTCCAATGTGTGGGGCCTGTTTTGTGAAGGAAAACATCACTCTTGATCTTCTGGGTGTTCAAAAGGAGTAAAAGAGTGGCAGCTTCACTAGTGTGTTTCTATAAGAACAGCAGGTCTATGCCAGGTTTCATTACTGAAGGGGTGACTGTAGAAATGTTACATACTGTGGCGAGCGAGAGAAAGAGGGACGACAGACACTGAAATTCTTCCCGCTCTCGAGCTTTATTGTAGCTTTCTCCACACAGCTTACAGCAGCCCACACTTCCCACATCTAGCTCTAACGCTGTCTGCTCCCCAACCGAGCGAATTCCCCTTTAGCTCCTCCCCAAACACTCAGTTTGCCCGCCAACAGCAGGCTCCCGCTCAACAGCTCCCCTTTTCAAAACCCCAAAGGCTCATGGGAGCCAGCCCCACTGCCAGCTCGTCACAATACAAAGTAAAATATGTGTTATGTCTGTTAACAACTTCAAATAAAAACATTTGGCATGTCATTAAATATCTGAAAATGTCAGTTTTTAATCTAGAATGTTACAAAACAGCAACAGATGTATAGAAATGGTTCAAAATGAATTAGAATATTGTTTTACACAATGTCTCACAAAGTTTAAAACATTACCTTCTCATATAAAGCTACTTTATGTTTTGTTCTGACAGCAGTTACATTGTAAATGACAATACAGTAAGCCCCCGTTATTCCCTGTTAAACCGCGTTGTTGTGTTTAGGTCAAAAAATGCCTTAAAATGCCTATTTTTATGCCTTAACATGCCCCCAGATGTGCTCCCAGAACACTTTAAGGAATGAGAGAGACAGAAAGAGAGAAGAGAGAGCGAGAGAGAGATTATATGTGCGCTCCAGAACGAGAGAGCAAGAGAGAGAGATACAGAGACAGAGAGGGGGGGAAGAGACAGAGAGAGAGAGAGAGAGAGAGAGAGAAAGGGAGAGAGAGAGACGTGTGCTCCGGAAAAGTCGCGAACGAGAGAGAGACAGAGAGAGTGCGCGAACGAGAGAGACAGAGAGAGAGAGAGAGAGAGGTGGTGGTGGCGTAGTGGGCAGGATACTTGCCTCTAGACCAAGAGGTCATGGGTTCGAATCCTACCTTCAGCACCA
>JBBPDE010000006.1:3259370-3271910 GCA_037974605.1 Nannopetersius ansorgii
AAAGTGATCTGGGAGAACATTTGGAGGCATATTTATGGTTTACACTATAAAAACAGGCATTGGGATCATTTTGGGGGCGGGGGGGGCATTTTAATCTAGATCAATCTCAAGATTACAATGAGATTAATCTAGATTAAAAAAAATGTATCTATGCCCACCTCATATATATATAACCCATATTTGCCTGTTGTACAGGAGGAGAATTTGTAGTCTCACTCTGTGCTGTATATACACAGTTGGGATGAATTGACTATATTGTTAGAATTACAGTAAACCAATCTGACATTTGATGGCTGTTGTATCCTTTACATCCCTTACAGACTTGATCCTCCTTATGATCTTGTTTTCCAGGCCGCGTGGTGAACATCGCCAGCATGTACGGCAGGATGGGAAACGCCCTGCGCTCTCCATACTGCGTCTCCAAGTATGGAGTGGAGGCCTTCTCCGACTGCCTCCGGTACGAGATGAAGTCCTGGGGCGTCAAAGTGTCTGTCATCGAGCCGGGAAACTTCATCGTGGCCACAGGAATCCTGACCCGCGACATCGTGGCCACCACGGCGGAGAAGCTGTGGAAAGAGGCGCCCCCTGGTGTGCAGGAGGACTACGGCAAGACCCACTTCGAGCAGTACATGGCGCTCATGCGCTCCTACTGCAACAGCGGCCAGCGAGACGTCACGCCGGTCCTGGACGACATCACGGACGCCATCACGTCCAAACGGCCGTACACCCGCTACAACCCCATG
The DNA here is from genome assembly GCA_037974605.1 of Nannopetersius ansorgii. Classification (NCBI taxonomy): domain Eukaryota; kingdom Metazoa; phylum Chordata; class Actinopteri; order Characiformes; family Alestidae; genus Nannopetersius; species Nannopetersius ansorgii. The sequence goes on from JBBPDE010000006.1 coordinate 3,260,114, forward strand.
GAGCCTCACTGGTGGATTCGCATGCAGGTCATGACCCACCTCCCAGCAGCCATTTCCGACAGGCTCTACTTCTGAGGAGCCGACTGGCCTCTCGTCTGTAGCTGATTTATTGATTGATTGATTGAGGCTTGAACTATTAATCGTAAGTGAATCCTGGCTTCCGCGCTTTTCAAATCCCGCTCTAAACGCCGCCGATTGGTGTGTTACCCTTAGCCTTCGTCCGTTCATAAACGGCGCTACACAGCAGATGGACACTAACACAGCAGTGATCTGACACATCTTAAACATTCCCGTCGTTTGACATGATGCTTCTCACCCGGGTTCTTGTCCATTGCTGTGTGTGTCCAGTATCAGACGGAGAGTTGTAACCACAGCTACGTCCCGTTAAAGTAATTCCAGTCATGGTTAATGCCAAACCAGTGTAAACAGTGAATCCAAGCCTGACATAAGTGGCTTTGGTGGTTTTCTGCTGAGTGGTGGGTTTTTTTCTTATGTACTAGATAATGCCCTCGTCCAGAAAAGCTCTGGAGTTTGAGAAGTGGGTGAAATAGCACTTGAATGAAACTGAAGAACCTGGGAGGGCTGTGTTGGGTTTGGTGACAGTTGGGTAGCTACTGTTCCCTGTTAGGTACGATCAGACATTCCACAGAAATACAGAAATACAGTACTGTGCAAAAGTCTTGGGCGCCTTTGCCATTTCTCTCAGCATGTGATAAAATGTCTTTCTGCTCGTAAAGTGAACATTAGAATAAATACAAACAAGAAAGCAGTAAAAAAAAGTAGCTGATACTGTGTGAGCTGGTGAGGAGAACACAGGTTCGGTTCCAGGTTCCTCCAGCCGTTGGTGAAACTCCATCAGCAGCTTCTGATTTAATTTAATGAAGGACTGATGGAGTCGAATCAGGTTTCTGATGATACTACAGTAATACTGGACTTCCACACACCGATATACTGAACATCACCATTTACTGTTTCTTATTTGTATTTATTCTTTTCACTAGATTTAGTATATTAAAGTGAAGAAAAGCACTCATTGCTCATCTAAACAGGTTTTTTTTTGCAGGTGCCTAAGACTTTTGCTCAGTACTGTACAATGATAAACACTGAAAGAACTGCAGCTATATGAGGTACTAGAGTCAAGCAATATTATTTCAATATTATGAGAAAAAATCATCTGTTTAGAAAAAATCTAAAAACTAGAATATTTATCTCACGTCGTCAGATCAGTTCTTAAAACATTTCTTTGTGATTTATTTGAATTTTTAAAGAATCATCTTTTGCAGCGTTAAGACGTCAGTATATGAATGATTAACATAACATTTGGTGACCTTACAATTAAGACATTTCCTTTGATTTTTTTATTCTGATCAGACATAAATGTCAATTTAGAGACAAAAAGTAAGTATATCCAAATGAACTCGAACATACAGTGGCATACAGGGCACCCCCTAGTGGCCTGGGGGTCTTAGGACTTTCTGGCTTGTTAAGATTTCGTTTTTAGAAGTGTACTATACATGTCATATGAAGGGTTAATAGAATTAATAGAAAGGATTTTTGCAGGATTTTCTTACACCAACACAGCCAAGATATGTTCAGTTTATTATTGATCTTACATTGAGCCTTGGTTTATTCTGATCAGGTCTAATAAATGCCCACCTAGAGACAATAATGCATTAAGTCTATCTACGAAATGTAATGTTTAACCTAAATAAAAAAGGTCAAATAATGAGAAAAGGACAGACAGGGCACCCTCTAGTGGCATGGAGGTCTAAACACCTTGTAGCAAGAATCAGTCCTTGTTATCTGTGAAAATGGGCAGTTTTGGAATAAAGTGGAATTGTGCACATTTTAACCGCACTGTTGGTTTTAAGCTCAGTTTTGATACAGGCTTTGGTTTGAAGGGGTGTTGTAGGACTCAGCTAAGTGGGTTTGAGGTTCCTCTGCTGGCTCTTCAGCTCAGGTCTCATCAGGAGATGTTTCAGGAGATGTCCAGCAGATACTGATGATGGAGCTTTAATAGAATCACTGGCATCTTCTTACACTTTAGATACAAAAAGAGTGTAGGAGTCATCAGATTTCCACACGCTGCTCACTCATACCTCTTCCATCAGAATTTCACACAACAGAAAGCAAAACTTTATTTACCACCAGTATATTCAAATTAATCAGCTTCTTTTTTGAAACACATACTTGTCTTCTTTTTATTGGCCACTAGAGGGAGGGAGTGAGTAACTCGATAAATCACATTTGAAATTAATCAAGTTCTTTTTTGTAACACTCTCATTTTCTGTGTTCTTTTTATTGGCCACTAGAGGGAGTGCATGAGTAACTCGATTAATCATGTTTGAAATGAATCGTTATTCTTACTTTTCCGCAATAAAGGAGCCTCAGAAAGTAAAATATATACCCGTTCCTCAGCCCATGTGTCTGAATGCTGGAAAAGAGAGGACCTGTCTGGTTCATCTGCAGTCATGTCATGGATTCCTGTAGATGGCAGACTTTAGCTGAGGTCATCCTATGCATTAAAGGTCATATGTCTCTCTCTCTCTATATGAACAAAATTAAATATATCTTTCATATAATGTCTAATGGAAAAATGAGTAGTTTTTTTCCATACACTACAGTTGGGATGTTAATGTTACTTTACATACGATAGTTTTATCACAAACTGTTTGACGAAAGGTATTTTTAGATGTACTGTTCATTATTTTAGTAATTGTGTGAACAAAAGTGAATAAAATGATAACGTACTGATTTTTTTTGGTCCAGTTATATTTTATAAATCTACTATTATGCACTTTTGCAATATAAAGGAATCTGTATATTAATTTTGATTATGAATCTGAGTCACTTACTGTTGATATTGTTCCTCTGGTTTCAACATCAGTGATGTGCAGCTATGATGTTTACAGAAAAAGGTCAAAAGGCCCGACCAGTTTACTAACATTAAGTTAAATTAGTTTAATGTGAGCTACAGAAATTTAAATTTAACTGATGGTTTTGAAATGAACTTGCTGGATGTTACTCAGTGCTGTGATGAGTTGATTGCCACCACCTTTCTTTATTTTCCACACAAACCTGCAGGGGGGGGTTCTACAGCTGCGTGTTAATGCGCGCCAAAATAATTGCCGGTGTATTTATTGTGTTGACTCTCAATGGCCTAAAGGGTGTATGACTCATGTTACTCTTACTACACAAGAGTAGTTCATCCTGGACGAGCTCATTGCATAATCTAACACCGGAGTCTACTTTAGACAGATTTCTATCTAGAACAGGTTTGGCCATCTTTTTGAAAGTCAATAGTACTTCTCTAACATAACATGCAGTTTCATCTGCCTGTCAGGTCATGCATTACTTTGCAGGGTTTATAACGTATTTAACAGGCCTATTAAAACCAGTGTGTGTGTGTGTGTGTGTGTGTGTAGGAAAGAGCAATCAGATGGTCCACCCGTTACAGACCAACTCTTAATCGCAGAAGTACTTTCAGTGAGAAGATACACTGAGCCACTATGACATTAAAGGCACCTGATACTGTGTAGGTCCCAAACAGCTCTGACCCGAGACCAGGACTCCACGCGGCCGCTGAAGGTGTGCTGTGGTATTTGGCACCAGGATGTTAATCGTAGGACCTCAGAGTTGTGAGCTGGGGCCTCCATGGCTTGGACTTGTTTGTCCAGCAGTCAGAATGAGATCTGGAGGCCAGGTCAACACTTTGAACTCTATGCCATGTTCCTCAAGCTGTTCCTGAACAGTGTTTACAGTGGGGGGGCGCATCAGTCTGCTGAAAGGAGACACGGCCATTAGGGAACACAAACACCACGAAGGGCTGAACTTGGTCTGTAACAGGTAGGTGGCATCAAAGTAACAACATCCAGTAACAACAACTTCCTCCCAAAGTGCATTCTGGTACATCTCTTACCCAAGTGACACACACACCTGGCAGTCCACATGAGAGTAGTTCATCTGACAATGTTCTGTTGCTCCATGGTCCAGGTCTGAGGTTCTGCAGCCCCAAACACCTCAAGCTGTGATGCACTGTGCGTTCTGACACTTCGATCAAAGCCAGCATTAACGGAGCAATTTAAGCACCAGTAGCTCTTGCCTGCCTTTGCTCTCCACAAGCTTCAGCCTTGGATGCCCAAGACCCTGTTACCAGCTCATGGGTTGTCCTTCTTGGACCACTTTTGGTTGATACTCACCAGTGCATTCTGTGAAACCCACTACTGTTTTGAAGATAATCTGATCCAGACGTCAAAGTCACTCAGATTACACTCATTTTTTCCAGCTTCCAAGATCAGCTGGTGGTCAGGGGAGTTTGCCCTGTGATCAGAAAGTACTGGTTTGAATCCTAGGACTGCTAATGGCACCACTGAGGTACCCTTAAGCAGAGACTGTCCCCACACACCGTTCCCCAGGTGATCCTGGCTGCTGCCCCACTTCGGTGAATGGATTCAATACAGAGAGAGAATTTTGAGCTGTTCACACTGTGTGCAAATATGGCCACTTTCAAGAACCGACTGTTAACTTATTGCCCTCATTGCCACTTCTGGGCATAATTTCTGTGTACTCCGATTATTTGAAACCTCTGACCACGTGCTCAACCAAAACTGAATCCCCACCTGTGTATTTGCTCACGGACACAAAGAGCAGGCCGTGTTGATTTATGTACTTTATTACTTCTTTTGAACAGTCTAATAAACTTTCTATTAGATAAGATAGTGAGCATATAAGTACAGTCATTTTCACAGCATCATCTGGCCCATATTTCCTCAGTATCTCCTCTGTTTGACAGAGCATGAACACGTTTTCCCTCAACACAGGTCCAGGGTCAGTAATAATTAATCTCTCTAAAACGCTTCAGGTTAGAAGTTACATGATCAAGGCTGGACCTTTATGCTTGAGCCTGGCCATCGAAATCGTTCAGTTACTTCTAGAGCAGCTGGGGGGAGGGGGAGGGGGCACATGGGAATATAGTTTGGCCACTCCTGGTAAAGTTCATTTTTGATTTTTCTAATTGAATATAGGTACAGATCTTCTACAGAGAACACACTTCTGCACATTTTAATGCACACTACTGTTTTTTTTTGTAAATGTAACATATGGGAGGGGGGGATACAATGGTTTTAATGTTAAAGCTAAACAAAAGGAAAGATATTCATTCAAATGTGCAACAAAGAGTCATGTGTTTGTTCCCAGATGAGGCGTTAATGTACTTTCTCTTTGAAAATCATTAAAACGTGGGCGTTCACGCTTGGGTACAACTACGTTTGTCAAATATGAGCACCGTTGAAGGCCGAAAACTGATGCTAGATCAGCACTCTTACAGTGAGAAACAGTCCTGGATCGGTGGGGGCAGGTTAAAGCATGACCAGCACATGCACTCAGCATCCCAGCGGCTGTCAGACAAACAGGGAGGCAGTGAAGATCAGACTGGATACACAAGTCAGCCGCGCTTGTTTTATTATCCTGAAACGAGCTAGAAGATGCTTTACAATGTCCTTGTTCACAGCAACACAGCCATGACTTTACCTTACAAGGCTACGTTGGATGTACATGTGGACATTTCGGGGGGGGGGGGTGTACATTAAAGAAAATAAACTCTGGCAAACAACTACACTGTTAAATATCCTCTCACTCCAGTTCACAAAAGGTTAATTAAGAAGATCTAAGCTGATAAGGTCCCAATAAAAACGCCTGTAAATGCAAACGACAGAGAAGCAGCTCATTCAAAACTATAAAACATACGACCTGTTGCAAACTAGAGCGCTTAACTAACGACCCCCCCGCCCCTTTAGAAATGAACCCTCGGATGGCCTAAGAGACGAACTGTACAGTCAGGCTGTCCTAAACGCAGGCGATCCACCACAGAATAACAGCTAACCGTGATGAGTGATGCAGCTGTAGAGTAAGGTCACTTTATACTAGGCTATACAAATGAGTGTCCAACTTTCAGATTCATATCAACACTGTGAATCAACGTAAACCAACAAGGGACTTAACAGTAAGATCAGTTTCCACAGGGAAGCAGGCAGGAGCCGGACATGATCCCGCTGCAGAAAAATCACATCAGAGACTGATTACGCACATGCAAAGCAATACTCAAATGAGAAAAAAGAGGTGTGGCTAGCCAGGAGAAGAGACACTACAACACTAAACCTTTGGTTGGAGCAGCAGCAATGAAGGCACTTATATCTTTTTTTTCAAGAATAAACCGTCAGGTCAGAAAGCGAACTAAGTCAGAAGCTAAGACGACCATATAATCCACATCATACGCTTATACACCATCAGCTTCTTTCCACATCCAGAGCTTCATGCCTTCTTTTTTAGATAGATATTCCAGACTGAATTTCACTGTGAACCTCACAAGTCAGCCTCGACTTACAATTTGTGAGCACTTTTTCCATACACTCCCCAAAAATCCCCATTCCTCACTCGTACACTGGCCCAACTCCCCACAGCTGGGAATGTAATCAGCGGGTGGGGGTGGGGGGGGGTGATGTTCCCCAGACCGATCTCCGGCAGCCCTCAAACGCTGCCCCGTCCACCTTCCTCTTCACGAACGTCCTCTTATCTGCTGTGGTGGGTTTTGCATATCTGCGTCAGCCGCTCGCTGGAACATCTCGACGTCCTCGAGCAGTTTATCACCAGCGCCGCCAAATAACAGGAACCAGCATCCGTGCCACGTATCGCAATCAGCTGGCCCACCTGAGTTCCTTCCTTTGACCACAATTCCACTACGATTCTGACTAGCTCTCTCACTCCGTCCTGCTGCGCCGTGTCAGCTTCCACCACAGAGCCCCCGTCCTGACCCCGTTTACCCCGCAGCCCACAATAAGCAATGAGCACAATGCAGTGACTCGCACAAAACACCTGGCGAAGCCTCAAAGCAACACACTGCCACTGACAACAGTTACGATACAAACACCTGTTCTCCTCACTCTGAGAACAGCCAGACCTTCTAGATGAGAGCAAGACAACGAATTCTCCTTACACCCACTGGCAGATCACTCTGAAATGACATATGAATCCACCAACACACACGAAACAAGCTCCACAACAAGGTGCTGCAGGAGCCGCCACTCACATAAACAAATGCAGATCCACGGAAGCACCCACACCTGATCTGCCTCACTGTTTCCAACGAGAAAATAAAGGTTAAAGATACAGTTGGGTGAAACAAGTGAAACAAGCGGAAACAACATTTCGAATATAAAGTGACCCCCCCCCCCGCCCTCCACCCTCGTGAAATAACATGACATGTGAGCAGGAAGCATGCAGCCACTACATCCTGCTGAACTATCAAAGCGGAGGTTTCTTCTCACATGATCTGTAAACATTCAGCCCTAAGCTAGATTGATACAGCCAGCGAGCATCAGGCTTTGGTCACTCACTTATATTTCGAGTCATTTTGTTGTTGTTGTTGTTGGATTCCTATAAATACATCAAGTTAAATTAGCTCACTGCTTTCTGTTATTCAAGCGTCGTGATCAGAACACAGGCGAGACGCAGAACTTTGGAAACGTGCGACGCATGTTCTGAGATTTCTAGATGATCCGAGCTCCAAACGGCTGCGTGGTCTGAAGTTAAAGGACACGACTGCTAAAAGAAACTGTTAAAAAAAAAAAAAAAAAAAAAAAAAAAGATATATAGCAACAAAAGAAAACCTAGATGTAATTCTAATACATGTCAACATCAAAATACATCACCTATCCCCTATACATAATCGTATTTTGATACGCGAAAGTCTCCGACCATGAAACCATCTCTGAGCGTGAATGTGGGAGTCCGTAGACCATTTCTCCCCGCCTTTCTCTCTCTCTCTCTCTCTCTCTCCACTGCCGGAATGCTTTATTCTCCAAGTCTTTCAGTTCTGTCATGTGGTTCTAGATCTCCTGAACAGGTGGCGGTCTGGATCAGGAGGCGGCCAGGGCCTTGATCAAGTAAAGTTTGTCGCCCTGCTCGCTGGTGAAGATGGGCGCCTTTTTGTAGTGTTCCACCAGCTCCTCCATGGAGCCGAACTTGCGCTGTCCGATGCAGTACAGGTTGTCCTTTAACTGCACTTTGAAATGCTTGTTTTTGGTCTGGGCCTTCAGCGATATGGAGAAATCATTGGGCTACAAGGAGACAAAGACAAGGCAGGATCAGGACCAACTCAAACAAACTACTAGACTTTAAAACGGTACAATTAAATCAATTTTAGTGCATAGTGTGCTTGTGTGTTAATATTTCAGGTTTCAGGACTAATTTGTAGAAATCATTATGCTTTCCTATTTCAAGTTTGTCCCACATATCGAAGTATACTTATTTTGCTTTGAATCCTGTAAACTGTTAAGTGTGTATTAGTTACTTTCTCCAGAGAAAACTGGGAGTACCGAGCTATTTTGACCAAACGTGCCCAACTTCAGCACAGTTGAAACACTGGAACTGTAGATATTACAAGTGGATGTCGAAGAGTTTTCATTTTACAATAAAAAATTTTTTTTTCCACAATATTTCCCATTTATGACACCATTACAACAGTATACAGAGCACAGTGGGATAAAACAACATGTAGAGATTTGGAAAAGAATTGTATCTTTAGACTGTAACTGTATTTTGATCGAGTGTGTGCTATGTGTGCTATCTGGAATTACAGATATGACAAGCCTTGTATTTTAAAATATGTTTATGTCTCCACTACAACACTGTTGTACATAAAATGCAGTGGGATAAAACAGCATTAAGAGATAGCTGGAAACTAATCCAGCTTAATATAGTCAATACTGAAATATGCCTTTGATACTTATCTGGCAGAACAGATCCCCAAAGACAAAATCCAAATCATTTCATCCGAACTAACCAACCTCATTACTGCTTCATCAACCTTCCCATTGCTCTTCTGAGATCTTGCCTACTGTTTACCAAAACTGAGGTGTTGCATCCAGCCACTCACCGAGGACTCGCTGTCTCTGATGAGGAAGTCTCCCTCCGTGCCTCTCTGGTTGAGGGCCACCTCTGCCTGGTGGCGGGTCACCTTGCCGTAGTACCATTCCTTACCAGCGAAGCGTCCACTCATCGAGGGCTCGATGTAATCACAGTCCGGCGTCGGCGGTCCGGCCATGTTTCCAGAGTTTTGGGACTCTTGCAGCACGGTCACGTAGTTCTTTGGCACTAGGCCTACCTGCCCATCAGCTTTACGGCACTTCCACCACTCCGGGTCGTTTTCAGGCTTCTCCAGAACGTCCATCACCTCGCCCTTCTCGAAGTTCAACTCCTCGTCGTTGCCCGAGCTGAAGGGGTAGAGTGCCTGGACCGTGTGTAGTACCCTATTACCATTGGCGCTGTGAACTACGGCCGCCAGCTTCTCGGACAAGCCCATGTCTCCGCTGGCCGAGCCGTCGGCGTCCTCGGTCACGTAGTTGGAGGGGAACCAGCCAGAGCGGCCGCTGTAGCTGCCTCTCCACCAGCCGTCGCTGCACTTCTCCATGACGATGACCCTGGTGCCCTTAACCAGGGAGAGCTCATCCTCCCGCTCGGCCGTGTAGTTGAACTTCACTAGCGCCGGCAGGTTCAAGTCGTACAGCCGCTCGCCGTTATCAGCGTAAAAGTCCGCCTCCGCGCTCGACGCCGTTTCCCTCATCCCTGTTTTCCGCTTCACCTTCCCGATCCCTGCAGACACACACATGCATCCGTCACTCTTTCGCATCTTATGCTTTTTACAGACCGTGCAATTTTAGCAATCTTATACCACCAATCTTATACTTAGACCACTACAAATCACAATGTCATGTTGATCAATACATGATTTTACGCTGTGTTTTGATTGGTTGGTCAGTAGGTGTAGGTTGTAGCAGCACAGACACTGAGGTGGTGGTCCTAAATGGTCTGTTATTGGTCATTGTGAAAATGGTTGTCTTTATCATTAGCTCTGGGATTTGCAGCCAACTGCAAAACTGGTGCTAAAGTACTTTGTCATTCTAAATGTTTTAATGTTTGAAGTTGATAGCATGCATATAAGCTTCTTATGCGAGATAAGAAGTTCATAAGGGGATCTGTGTGTAAAGCATGGCTGGTTTACACAAATAAAACCCCCAGACACCCATTTAAAAAATCCCATCCAACTTGAGTTGGACTGTTTGTGACCTTGATCTGCACTACAGAAGGTCAAAGAAAGCTTCATCAAGTACTTCCTCTACTGAAAGACTAAATATGGACAATTGCCAGCAAGTAAATATGGAGATCTTTCTGGGGCTGCAATGGGGCTGTTGCAGAAATTCCTGATTGGGTCTTTAAGATGAATGTTTTTTAAGCACACAGCATCATTTGGCAGGTTCATATTACCAGCTGTAAACCTAAGCGAATGGTCGGATGTAATTAGAAATGGAACTACGCACAGTGGGAATGCATTAGGACCCGATTTTGTACTCTAAATGAAATCACAGCCTGCCACTATGCTTTAAAGGAAGGAGCATCAAAGTAATCTTCAAAAGCATTCAATGGTGCACCCTTATGCTCAGGTTCGGAGCAGAATTGCAACATCTGCACGTATCATGTTGCACGAACAGAGGCTTTATGGCTAGGAGTGGGACAACGTAATTAGTGGCAGCGTCTTTGGGAATGTGCGCTGGCATGTGCACACATCTTAGCAAAGCACCTTAAACACAAAGCATACTTTAGACATCGTTAATTAGCTCTTTGAACAAAACGGCCCAACACATGGCTGTGGTGGGAAGGAATGACAGTTGCCTGACGTTTACAGAATGACTTATATTACCAACCTCAGAGACCCCTTAAAGAAACAGGAGATGTAAGGGATAGTCAATCAAGGAGCATGCTAACATGCCTAAGTGTTTAGAGCTAATGTAGCCAGATACCATGAAGTCATGGCAATTGGCAGCTGGGATTAAACCTCATCGTAGTTCTCGGAAAGCTCAAATATCGTCCCCCTTTCCAAGACTTCAGCTAAGCTTTTTGCATTGTATTTCAATCACGGGGTGTGTGCTTGGAAGAAAGACAAATCGACACGTCACCGATGCTGAAACCGAATCAACGTCCACAAAACGCCTCAAGAATGTTTACATCTACGTCGAGACTTCGAAGTGATCAAAAGGTGGTAGATGTCAGTCACTGCAGACTCAATCCATTCTTGCGGGATTCCTCTCTGCACCCAAAAGGGTCTGTGGTTTGCTACAGGCTCCGGCAGGCAGGATGCGAGAAGGAGAACTTGTCCAAACACATGTGTCAGGAGCTTTGAGGCCTGTGTCCCCCCCCCTCCTGCCTCATTTCCTCTCTGAATACAGTAGCAAAAGTGCTGTTGCCTTCTCCTGAGCAGCGTTCTGTCAGGAATGAGTCAACATTGGTAAGGCACCAGTCATGTTTTTATTACAGATGATCCCAGCTCACAGATCCTCTTACCAGCGTCTACAAGGCCAAGACACGCATTTCTGTCTCCAAACCTGGCAAGAGTGAAGATACCATCACAGCTGTGTGAAGAAAAATCTGCTCATTGATCAATTCCTCCAAAATAAAATCAAAATACGCTAGTTTTTTCGGACACACTTTAACTGACAGGGCATAAGGAAACTTTATTGATCCCAGAGGAAACTGTTTATGTTACGACTACATAGACACAGAGAAAGATAGAACAATATAAATATACACTACCGGTCAAAAGTTTTAGAACCCCCATGTTTTCTGTTTGTTTGTATTGAAATTCAAGCGGTTCAGTGTCTCACTGTTCTTTCGGCAGAAAGTTCTCCCCAACTCTGCAGCAGGAGTTCCCATAAGTGTGCAGCTCTTATAAGCTGCTCTGCTTTCA